>JAPMOR010035218.1:43504-54424 GCA_026543865.1 Argiope aurantia | reverse complement strand
ACACACACACACACACACACACACACACACACACACACACACACACATTGAGCTTTATTTATAAGTATAGATAATAAATTTTTGCAAAATATTTAAAAATATCTCAATGCAAGACGGTTCCTCCATTGAGACAATAGCCAAGAAAACACTAAAGTTTGGTTGTTTATCAAATATCCAAGTAAAGTAAGCCCATTTTATCCTCTGCGACAGATTAAACATGAAGTCCAATGAACCACTTTTATTGGTTTAAGTTGCTGAACTGGCTATTCAGAAAAACAGGTCGGTAAGTTTACAACGTATATGCTAATAAGAGGGACGAGGGATGGGGAGACGGGTGGACAAGTTGAAAACCGATATTATGCGTTTAAATACACTCATGTCCAAAATTAAGATCACAAAAATGTTTCTGAAAGTAATTCTATATGGCTACCAGTAAAATTAAAAAAAAATTATTTTTTATATATTGTGAAGGACCGGTAACACGATATTAACCTTTCTTGTGGGAAAAAAATGATTTTTCGCATCAGTTTTTGAGTAACTACTGAAATTAATCCGTTTAGGCATCTGGGATTTTTACCTGCAATTTTGTGAATATTGCATTAAAGCACTTGTTTCCAGTGAGAATGAGTTCTCATAATCGTTTAGACGATTCTTTGAGATGGAGAGCCATTGGCAGGCCTGAAGCTGGGCAGTCTCAAGCGGTGGTGGCTCAATGGTTACAAGTTGCACCGAAAGTGGTATCCAGGTTGTGGAATCAATTCCAAACAAGTGGCCGGCCAAGGCCGTCACAGAGCAACGACGCCTGCACAGGATCGCTATTTGGTATTAAGCGCACGACGGCATAGGCTGACAACGGCTCCTCACCTTGCTGCTGCGTCTGAAATAAGAATTTCCAGACAAACAGTATACAGACGTCTAGTAGAGAGGACCCTTTATGCCCGGCGACTAGTTGAGTGCGTCCCTTTGACTGCATCCAACAGAAAAGCCCGGTTGTTGTGGTGCCGAACACATCAGTCTTGGGCACAGCAAGAATGGGGGCGTGTTCTTTTCAGTGATGAGTCGAGATTTACCACACAGAGTGGCACTCGTTGAATCTTCATCTGGAGAGAGTGAGGAGTTCGCAATCATCCCTCCTACGTAAAAGAAATCGACAGATTTGGTGGCAGAGGAATCCTTGTTTGGGGTGGCATAAAGTTGGGTAATCGAAAAAGGAATTCTGATTTAAGAATTGGCACAGAATGCTTTTTTTATCACAACAGTCAATTCATTTAATTTTGTCCACTTTTAAAAAAATTGACTATTATGATACTACTTGAAATCGTAGAACAACATTTTTGGAATTAGATTTTTTTCGGCCGAGGAATTCTGACTATCAAAAAAATACTTAAAAACATTTTCCAACGACTTTTGTTATTACATAATAAAATTAAAACAAACAAAGCGGATAATGATCTGGAATTTTTACCCATTACTTTCTTCCATGTAACACGTACTTTAGACTAATTCTGAAAATTTCTCTCGTATAAAAAACCGGAAATTGTCTTTCCGTTTTTGCAGTTTTTAAGAATTTATTCCCCATTAAATTAAGTTTTCATAATGTCTGACAACTCGCCCGACAGATCTTTTTAATACCTACAACATTTTAATTAGAATTTTTTAATTTCAGATTAATAGTTTATTTAAACACGAAAACTCTGTGTTTGAATTTTCATCCCGCCTCTCTTAGCCAGGGACATGTCCGAGCGAAAATTTTCAGGCCCATTTTGGATAACTAGCTCCTCAACTCAACATACATTGCAGCAATTTTATTTCTATTATTTTTTCGTAATTTTTTTAAAAAAATTAGTCAGTATTAAAATTTTATTTTTTAGCATACATAATTACAACTTTTAAACGAATAAGATTGTTATATATTCTTCAAATTTTGATAGTTTTCATTGCACTATGATCAAACTAATACGTTACAAGTGAAATTTTATTTCGAACCAGAATTCCTCTGATTTTAAAACCGACATTTTACTTCATTGACGAGAGTATTCTAAAAATAACTGTTATTTGTTTTTATTTATTCATTTAGTTTTGTTACTGTAAAATGAAAATGAGTTTTAAAAGTAAATTCAAAGACTCGGTCCTGCGTATTTAAGAGACTTGCATGCTTAGACATTAAACTGGCAGGCGTGATAAAAGCTTTGCTCTGGATGGGTTTGTGGTTGCATAAAATCGAAAAGAAACGAGTGAAAATACATTTTATTTTGAAAAAAATTTTTCTTAATGAATTATGAAAATAAATGTTTACTAATTATAAGAATAAATGTGTCAAATAGGATATGTGGTTATTAGTTTTCATATAATTCTTAATCATTAAAAATATATCATTCCATTAATTCATTCATATCAGAAAAATTATTCAGTGAAGAAACCTAAGGCAAAATGAATCGTGTTTCATAACATATTTCATATTAATAACGTCGCTTTTATTTTTTGAACCCAAGCACAGCAGAGAAAAAAAAAATGAAGATCACTGTATGAAATTTTTTCTATTGTTTTATGTATTAAAATAGTAGCACACTGAAATTATTCTAAAATGATTTTACATGAATTAAATAAAAAGAATTAAATTATTTAAAAAAAAATTCATATTTTTTAAGAAGTTTAATTCTGTAAGAAATATTAACAAAACATATTTATACTGTACAAAGAATTTTTTTTTTCAATTAATATTTATATATAACTTGTTTCTTTGTAGCTATCATTTGTGAAGAACCAAAGTAAGTAGATACGTTTAATATTAGAATTTAAGTAAAGAGTATAAATGACATGATATTTAAGCTATGAACACATGTTTTGGTGTATTTATTATTCAAAACGCTCATGACCCCTGTCATGGAATCATTGGCCTTTCAAATTGCTACATAGATGCTACGGAAAGTCCTACAAAGAATGCTTTTCATTTTTACTATTGTTCTGTTGATATTTGTGAGAAATGCGTATGTCAGAAACACCGTCGATTTATCTATTGGCAGTGAATTAAATCGTCACTCTTTTTTCCGAGTGTTGTACATGCTTTTATGCAGCGTACAAGAACAACTCTTGCAATACTCACAGAGGAAGTAAAATGAATTAAATTGGGATGACAATTCAAAACAAAAATAGTAAACATTTAGTATAAAATAATACGTAATTTTTTCTCTCTAACCTTTCCGTACACTTCTACATTATAATGTATTTTTCTTCTGCTCAGTTTGTTCAGGAAGAAAATACAGACTGCATTTTTCGATGTTGTTGACATTTTTCCTGACGAATAGCGTACAAAGATCTATAATGTAATGTAGTGTCCGTAAAACCAAATTTCATTTATCTACCTCATTAAAATTTTGGGTTATCGTGCTTAATGATGAGTATATTGTGACCGACTTGGTATGAAATATGATTTAGATAAACAATTTGCATTTGAAAAAAAACCGTGATTAGATCTACGATTTCTACCTGGAAAAAAAAACCATGATTAGATCTACGATTTCCATCTGGAAAAAAACCCATGAATATATCTACGATTTCCACCTGGAAAAAAAAACCATGATCAGATCTACGATTTCCATGTAAATTAAAAAAAAAACATATCTTTTGGCATTCTTGAGTTCAGATAACGAAAGAATTTGCAGGTCAACTTCAAGATGTTGGATACTATGCGTTTCATCAGCCAATTCTCATCAGGATTAACTTTACGATACATATTTCTGCCGATCGACAGCTGCTTTTTAATGTTTGTTACAATCAATAATAACAAATGAATTGAGAAGATCTTATTGGGATTTATAACGATTGCCTCATCTTTCTTAGCCAATATTAATTATTTTAAAGATTGCTACATTTAACATTTAATTATCGATTTTCGCTTCATTATGTCACTATCAAAAAGGTTACAGAGGGATTATTATTGTCGATGAAAAATCGAAATGTTTTTCATCCAGAGACCGTTCATCCAATAGAGAAACATTTGCAAAAAAAAAAAAAGAAATCATTAAAAATGATGCCTGAATATTAATTTGGATACAGTAATGTCTATTTTTATATTGCGAAGTTAATTAAGAACTAAGAAAAAAAAAAAGAGTAGCGAATCTCCTAAAGAAAAGCACGCATTATTATTTGAAATAAACACCAACACTCCTAGCGGAGATCTTGGTAGTTAGGGAAATTTATCTAGAAAAAAATGAAAGATGATTTTAAAAAATGTTAATTTCGAAAGCATATATCAGAAATGATTTACTATAGAATACATTTTTTCCCTTATCCGAAATGTTTATCCGACGGCCTCTGAAGGAATGTGATATTTTGTAAAAGATTCACATTAATTATGAAAATAGTGAAAAAAAATTATGTAATAAAATTTCATGAGTAAGAGGCCTACAATGTTTTACAACTATTTCTCATCAATATAGAAATCTGCGGTTGAAACTCCCACTGCTTGCAATAATGAATCGGAGTATGCGGAAGATCATTTCATACTATATCAGGAATGAAGTACAATTTTACCAAATAGTTCAATAATATATTGACATATTATTTTGAAGGTCCACGAAAATGACAAGGAGGCCAAAATTAAAACATCCCTTCTAGGTAAAGACTCCAAAATTGGTGGACTTACTATTCAAGACTTGGAAAAACGGATTGCGCGAAAAAAAATTAGCTTCAGAAAAACCGATAGATAGTGCTGAAAACAAAAAATATGCTGAAAAGACTCAAAATACCCATTTGTAACGCATTTTATTCAAAAGTATGAAACTTTCAATCGCAAGGACTTTATCGATACTAGTGAAACTACTCAATACCCATCGGTGTTTCTGAAACTAGTTTTTTTTCACCCCCCCATGTCTTGAATAATATGTTCGACAATTTTGTAGCCTTCACACTGAGTAATTTGCTGTATAGAGAGCTCAGAGAAGGGGATGTTTTAATTTTGGCCTCCTTGTCATTTGATAGTGATCAGATGATGGTAGCTGACCTCTAAGCTTCCACTCAACGTTAACGTAAAGATATTTGATTTTCATCGTGTGCACAGCAAATATTCTGTGACTCGAACCAGAAATTCCACCACAATAAGTGTTACAATCGATATGCGATGTCAGCGCATGGTTACTGTATTTTTAACTGTCCATAAATCTAGTTTGTGTCGTTTGGGTGTCATTTGGATGCATGAAGATAGAGATAAGCCTCCTGGATATATAAATGCTTTCGTGCTAATTGAGAATTGCTATAAAATGCATTCAGGAGTCTGGGAAAGTTTGTTTCATGAGAGTCGTGATTTATGCTTAGATTGATTAAACGAACGAGTCAATGGCAAGTTCCAAAACGCGCACGCAATGTGGTGGAAGGAAAAGAGAGGGAGAAAAAAAGAGAGATGAAATGGAATTACGCACGACAAATCAAATTCATTGTTGTAGTGTTGAAACCCTCGCAATGGCGTGCAAACAATAAAACCCAATTTTCTCTTCCTTATTTCATCGCATGGCTATTTTCTCCTTGTAGGCTTAGAATTTTTTTTTTTTTTTTTTTAGAATTACGAATTTTTAGAATTCAATAAATCTTTAAAACAATAACCAATAAATAAAGCATCTCCATAGCCTTAGGGATGAATCAGTTCTCTCAAACTCATTTTGAGGTCAGTTTTTTTTTTCAAAGAACTTTTTAAAATCATTTGAATGATTTCAAATTGCATAATATTTATTGCGAATAATAGAAAGAGCTTTGAAAGCTCATATTATCTAATTTATCAAATTTATTTAACCCTCACCCTCTTTACCTTCTTACCAAAAAAATGGTGTTCGACGCATAAAAGTTGACAGAGAAGATTTCAGAGATATTTAAGAAATATTGAAAAAAAGACTAAATACAAAAGCTAAAATTTATATTGAATACTAATGCAAAAATAATAATATAGAAGAAAGGAATAGAAAATACGGATGCACAAAATTTTTTCCTATATAACTGAATTCCTGGGAAGTGCGCGATATTATTTTGATATTTAAGCATGATACATTTTGGTTTCTTTTTTACTAAAATTTAAATTAAATATCTTGACCAAATTTTAGATTATTAATTATAGATTAGACATCGGGCATTATTCATTCAATTTAAATATCAGCTACAGTGGCTAGACCCCTTTATCAAGAAACGAAGTTGGGAATGTTTCTGCGTCAGGATATCAAAAAAGTTCTTGGACCATCTCTACAGATCACTAGAGATGGCAGTATAGAGTTGTGGTGAGAGTTTGAAAAAGAAATGCGTCTAGTGGAAGCCATTTCTGTCACTACATGTGGGCGATCAAAGATTTCTTCATAAACATTGACATAATATTACGTTAATTGAAAAAAATCAGACACAAAAGTAACTTGCATATTTCGAGTGGCATCGTAAGGTGATAGGATTGCTCCCTGCAGTCAGACCTTCCACACAATCGGGTTTCATAAACTAGAATTCTATGATCCTTTCTTTACATTTTCTTCTCTGAGCAACGTGCAGCCATTTCCCCCTTCATATATTTTTCATGCTTCCCTAATTGGAAATCTTACATTTATTATTTAAATCATTAAAATTACGACAGTTACAAATAATTAAATTAGCTTCTGTTGATATCAAAATTGTTAAGAAGTAAAGAGAAAACTACTCTACTAGACCTTTATGGGGGTTTGAATTTGAGTTTGGAATTTACTGACGCTAAAACAATACAGCGCCAACCATAAGGTATACGTAAACATATAGTTCATGAAAAGACATATAGTTATATTTTAAAAGGTAAATTAAAACTTCTGTTCAATGTTACAAATATTCTATTCTGGTTTAAAAAAACACTTATTGTATAGATTTTGAAACATTAAAAAAGAATGAACAATACTCATATAAGATAGAAAAAATTAATCATTTTTAAAAAGGTAAAAAAAAAAGGATTATACACTTTATGAACGATAACTTTTAAAATAATTTGAAAAGAATGAAAATATTAAATTCTTTGAGAATTAAAACGTGGGCACTCTATAAGAACGTGCCAAATTGTCATTTGGCATTGGCATATTGTGCATCGAGGGGCAGGCTTTCTCAGCAACAAATGCTTAAGTGTAAATCTTGTATGACCAATTCGTAAACGGGTAATAATTGTATCCAATTTGTCTGTTAGATAAATTGGGCCAAAATTCGATGAAATATTTGATAGAATGAAGCCTGTATGCCTCTTTAATGTCCCATTCTGTTTGTCATTCCAAATTTAAAATGGTTTTTATATATCTCTTGATGTCGTTAAAAGGAACAGGGTCATTTAAAAGAGTGTTGGCCGATTTCACTACCTCGTCAGCCAATTCATTGTCAGGTATAACCTACAAGTGAGGGAACCCGGCAGAATAGGAGTGAATAACCTTTACACTTAAAACCTGTATGGGGAAATTTTAAAACTGGAAGATCATCGGAGAAACAGCGGATCAAATCTGTTATAGGAGAAAGACACCGACAAACAGAGTATTTCCCTAAGTAGCTTGGTACTATTTGAAGAGGAACATTTTGCAAACCGAATAATGAATCTACGAGAAAATAGATTCTTCCCAGCGAAAATGTTTTGTCAATCACAAAGAATTGTTTGTTCTTCAGCTACCTCAACCAGATTATACTCTCTTGAACTGCTTTCTTGTCTCAGCAATGAAGATGCAACTAAAAAGCAATGATTTCTTTCGATCCTGTACAGCACGAATTGCAAAAAATTGCTTTTAGCAAACAGTCGCATTTTGCAATTGAAAAAACGCTGGAAGGCTGTGCGCGAGGCTTCTGTCTCGATCGGAATAAGGTTCTATAAAATAACCAATATCAAGAAAGCTTTTACAAGTGCCTTAGGACGCATTTACCTCTGAATTTTAACACATTGAGATTTTTCGTTTTTAGCAGGCCGAACGTTGTGACCAGGTCACAAGATATCTCGTTTTCATGTTTTTTTTTTTTTTTTTTTTGGCTAAATAAATGCATAATTAACCAGAAGCAAATATTTAACATATTAAGGACTACAAAAATTTTTTAAGACATACCCCTGGGACAGCACGTTTTGGGCAAACTTGTACATTATAAAATCTTCATAACTTTGTTATTTATAAAGCAATAACAGAAGGGACACGCAACTCGAGAAAACGCGTGAGCAGTCCATAACAGATGGGACGCGAAACACGAGAAAACTCGTAATTAGTTTAGTTTAGTTATATTAACGTCCCGTTTTGAAGCAACACTAGGGCTATTTTGGGACGACCCTTGTAATTTTGAACCGCGGTCAGATGACGAGGACGACACCTGAGCTGGCACCCCCCTCTCCATACCACACCACACCAGCGGGAGAACGTTTGGTCAGGACGGATTTAACGTGCAACAGACCCCCTTACACGACGATTCTTCGGTGGAATCGGGTCTCGAACCTGAAACCCTCCAATTCCGAAGTCGAGACCTTACCACCAGGCCACGGCGGCCCGAGAAAACTCGTAAGTGGTCCTTAATGTCTTTAAAAAGGATACTGCTACGAATCATGCCGAATAACATTATACAAGGGAATATGCTTTACCAAATAACACACTCTAAAGCATTATTCAAGTTTGTGAAATAAATAATAGTTAAAATATAAAAAAATCTTATATAAACAGATGTATAAAATATATAGTAATGTTTAAGAATACCTTATGTAAATATAATACCAAATGCAAATTAAAAATGTACATATATGCATCCTATTTGTTGATAAGCATGCTTCTAGAGCTTACAGAAATGTGCGGGCCCTGGGAGTGCCGTACGCAATGTGTTAAGCTGGATTTTTTTTTCCTCTTTCAGAGTGTGTAAAGATGAAGCATGAGTCTGAGGAGTTCCGGTTCTCAGCGGGAGACTTCCCGGTCCTCGAATCAATGTCCCCGTCCTCTTGTCAGGCGCAGTGCAAAGTAGAAAATTTTTCTTATGCTGCTGTGATGGCAGAAAAGTTTTGCCTTTGCAGCTACACTAACTACGGTAGGTATAAACACCCAAATAAACACTGCCGAGACACTTGTGTTTAAATCTGTAATTATTACACACTAATCAAAACCATCAAGGGGCGAATAACCTATCAACATTTAAAAAATGTTTCTGTTAACCGAATTGAGGGTGAATTTTAACTTAATCAAGTATACACTGGACATGGTATATTTTCTGTACATCAAAGCCGTTTCTTCGATAGAAGTTTGACTTTTCAGTGTGGCGCCGAAGAAGGATCTATAAATCCCCTGATCAAAGCATGTACAATACGGCGAGAACAGACTCGAGTGGTCAAGATATTCGATGTCTCTTGACGTCGATTGAACTTATAAAAATTCTAGCCATTAAATTTTTTATTACGGACATTTTGTCAAAGCTCTTGAATTTAGTTCTCTCTTAATGTAAAAAGTTAAATTACATTCACTGCATTTTATGCATTTTTAATGTTTCACAATTTAATATGTAATGTAATATGTAATGTTTTCTTTCTATTCTTTTATCTCTACCAATATGTGTTTTCTCTAGAGGGTTCTTTGCTGTTTGTAAGTATACAATGCCATCAAATATCGTTTGTTCCCTTATACTAGGTGGGGTTACTCATCGGCGGCCCCATCAAGTTTCCCGCATAACAGCTGGCTTGATCGGGGTATTTCCACAACCCCCGATAGACAAGGCCTCTGCGGTCTTCCGTGTCGTCACAACGAGACGTGACACTTCATTCCCTTAATATTAAGTCTCTGCGCGCTAGAGAATCAGGATATCAACTTTTCACTTGTTAATATCATTTCATATACATCCATATCATGCAATTCAACACACATATATTGTAGAATTCCTTAATAATTAAAATCGGGGGTCTATCGGGGGTTGTGGTATTGTATACATACTAATCAAAAGAGATCCGTGTGGGGTGGTATTTCAAGCATGGGTATGAGGAGCTCCCGGCTTAGTGGCTGGTTTTCGCCATCCTGGTGGTGGGGGATGACTCCACCGCCTGCCGATAACGGAAGAAGTTGTAATATGGTAGATGATAATCCTTAGATTGAACTATGGTTTCCCTTTATGTTGTCGCGGCATCCGACCATACAAATCTCTTCCATCTGGTCAGAGTAATCGGTTATAATATTAGTCCAGACTGGAGAAACGTAAGTTAAGAGAAGACCCGAGAGAAACATTACCAACGAATAGATCGACTTCTGTAAGTCTACAAAATAGACCAACAACTACTTGCGCAACGAATAGATCATAACTAAAAAGAAGCTTTGGAGAATAAAGAGAAAAAGAAAAATATCATGAAATAAAACTTTTAGTTTTATGAATCAAAAATTGAAATTGGATTTTATTGGAAAATTTCAACATTTCATGCATATATTTGGAAGATATTGGCTCAGTTTATTTGGGAAATTTTCATCAACTGTTTCCAATATAAGTTACTCAATTTTTTTTTAACTAAATGAGATTTTTCTTATTTATATAAAAGGAAAGTTCGAATATTAAGAAAATCAACAAAATAAAATCAGAACTTTTGAAACTTTTTTGAAAATGCAACTGATAAAACTCTTTTTTCATGTCTTCGAGAAATAACCCTTTGATAAATTCCCGCAAGAGTTAAAAAAATAAGACAATAACGTTAGGCATTTCGATTCTAATTCTTTTTGGCAATTTAGATGCATTTAGAAAGAATTTAAGTAAAAAACGGAATGGAATTATAAAATTTTCGTGTGAGATTGCAGAAGACAGTGTTTGAACCCTATTTCCGGTGTTACTCCCTAAATTGATCATCGCTACCCAAATATTAAAAGGGATATTATAAACATTACATATGGAAATGCAGAAAGAAACGGTATAGCTGCTCGAAGAATGGACAGAATTCCTTGGTACACAGTCACTGAATCA
>JAPMOR010035218.1:0-43494 GCA_026543865.1 Argiope aurantia | reverse complement strand
TTTAATGACGATAAAAGGAAACGGGCCCACATAATACGGAAACCGGAGAGTCGCGAGCCGGATACCTGAAAGTGTACTATATTTCCATAAGGCTAAACGGATGAAACAATGGCAAAATACGTGTCACTTTCCCCTTGGTTTTTTCTCCTGTGAAAGCCTAATGGAAACGCTATTAAATTGAGATTTAACCGGTTCACATATTGGTAAATGAAACGACATGGGCATGACATTTGTCTAACAGAATATTTGAACTCCACTCATGTGATTGAGATGTGGTAGAATTACATATCTATGAGAATAGAAGAATCATCCTCCTTGAAAAAGACCATAATTTAAATACTCTCTGAAGAATAATAAAGCCACAAAATTCGCACATCATTAAGAATACATTTGATGTTTTGCTGCCTCTATTATAGATCGTACAAATAAACATTAGCAAGGGATTTATGCATTCATAGCGTCTTTTTTAATTTCAGGAAACTGTGAGTGTCACCGAAGAAGTAGAAATCTTCGTCCCAGATGTAAAAGTGAGTTTCGATTTAGAATGTCCGAAATTTCTTATAACAGGAGAAACAGGCATCTGCAATGTTACCATACTTCGAGGAACAGATTTGCAAATAAGACTTAAGTTTGATAACAACAGCGAAGGGGATTATGTAATACCAGGTACATTTATTTATATTTCATTTTTCCTGTAAATCTTGTAAGATAAAGCTTAGATTTTCATATTGATATGCAGTTGTAGTTGAGATGCTTCGATGTTGAAAAATTGCAAACAGCTGTTACATATTGTCAGAAAGTAATTGTACCGTCCCTAATGAACGAATCTCAGAAGTTTGTAATTTTATCTTTAAAACTGCACAGGTAAAGAAAAGAATATCAATCGCAAAGTTGTAGAGGGTTTGGAATAAGATGATACTCTTCATAGCATTGCGAACTTAATTAGAATGCGTGCTGCCGCCAATTACTGATTTTTTTTCTGTAATTATTAACATGTAGTATATCATTCACATAAATTAAAGATATAGTTGAGCGCTCTTCGAGGATGTCTTGCATGTCTTCATATCCTGATTATTTCCTGTATAAGTTGGGATAAGCATCCAGATGATTCCGGCAGAACGCCAAAAAGAGCAAATCAGTCTTTTAGTTATATAAAATGAAAATGTTCGGCAAAAGTATCTTGAAAATTCACGCCTTGCATATGGCAAACAAGCCATAATCGAATAGCTATGAGTAAGGAAATACATATGGAAGATGGTTCATGTTATAAAATTGTTCGGGAGTTTGGAATGTGGATGAATGCGTATGGAAGTATTCGAGGATCTCAAAGTATGGCAGAATGCCATCTCTAGGCTTTGGAAGTGTTTTAAAAAAAAATGCAATGTTAAGAGTCGTTTCAATATTGGTTATTCCAAACGGCAACATACGGCCTGTATTTAGGAATAACGGCTAAAATAAGCAGAAGTACAAGAGTCATAGGTACTACAGTTTCGAGGCAAACCCTGTAAAGGCGTTTAGAGTAGAATGACCGCAGACCTGTGACGCATAATGTGAATCTCGCTGATTGCGTCGTACTCTATGCAAATAGAAGAATCTAGATAAAGCACAGAGAATGAATACCTGAAATATAATTTAGATCTAGCAGCTGAAAGCTCCTGAGTTAAACTCCATTTTTAAATTGAGTAGCTAGTTGAAAAGAATGTCAAACGAGAAATTAATTGAACAATACCAATATCGTAAATAAAATAACGCTCTGTTCGAAGGGCCTGAGTAGTGGTTGGGAAGGATGACAAATTCGTCAATGAGTAGGGAGACGCTCATCATTTTACTCTCTAATGAATTCTGAATGTTAGCTAGTATCCAAATTTTTTTTCGAAAAAATATTGCAGGATATCAATTTAAATCTTGCATTACTGACGCCGTTTTAATTAACATTTTAGAATACCATACGAATAATCCGAAAATGTTCATTCCATGGACATTATTTCTTACTTAGCAGCAACCAAAACACATTTCCACGAACCATGAATCACGTAAATGAAAGCATAGAATCTTTTGGCTAGACATTAGTAGATGGTTGCTAAAAGTTCCTGATGATGCTATAATGGCATCCGATATTGCATCAGCCAGGTAATCTGATGATAGAGAAATTTTCGTGAAAAATCCAATTCGCCGTGTTTTTACCCAGTGTTACTTACTTCACTCTTTCATCCCAATAAGAATGAACATTGTGAAATGCTTAAAAAATAATAGAATATTAATGTTTCCAGATGCTGCAGTGATTCCAATCGGATTTCCCGTTCCTTACCTTCTGCCGTCTGATTTCTCAGAAGCCAACCAACCCCCCGAGGTCGTTTATGTTTCTGTTGGCAAGCTACCCTTTTCCATTCTCATTGGATATGAATACTTGGCTAGAGATGCGGGCACATTCAACGTTCAGGTAATCTTTGCACATTTCTTCTTCGCTTGGTTGGGTGACGCGGTATTCGTTGGTAATGCCAATTTTTAAAATAATAAAATATCATTTATTATACAATTGTAGAAGCGACGACTTGAAGTACAAAAATAATCATAGCGTAACCTCCTTCTTATGAGATATACAGATGCTATATTAATAAATGATTTTCCTCTGTAAATATTTGGCACAACCTTTGTGTAACTTAATACTAAGAGCTTCACTCTTGTAGCTGATTTAAAGTTTCCTTATTCAGGCTTGATTCTTCCATTCTGATGGAAGATTGTTTGATTTGAATGAAAGAGAGGATCGTAAAAGACAAAAGAGGAAACACAGATCTATTCTCTAAATGCTTGAAGGAAGAGAAAGAATGATTTTTTTTTTACTCCCTACAGGTTGTCAAGCAAGTCCCATTTTTAAAGGATATTTGAGATTCTGCTTTGCCATAATTGAGTTCGGAAATATTAGTTTTCCGTTAAAATTTATTTACTTGTATGTTTTATTTAATTTGATATCTATATTTTGTTATTGTAAGAAAATTATTTATGACTCATAGATAGGTGTTAAGGTAACATTTTTGTTTTTGTTTTCTCAAATATAACATTTGAGAATGAGTTACTTTTAGCTTGGATAATATTACACACACACACACACACACACACACACACACACACACACACACACGCACGCACGCACGCACGCACGCACACACACACATATATATACCGATTTCTCTTAATGACTTCGATACAACTGCTGAGCCTCCTACAGGATGTTCCAAAAAGAACTTTCTAATTTTAAAATTAAATAACTGAGCAGCGGAGATGGGTCGAAGAATGAAAGGAATGACACGCTTATTTTCAAAGCCATAAAAATCTCATTATAGCAAATTCAAAATTAATTGCCAATTCTGTCAATAAGTGGAGCAGTAAACTAAAGATCTCAGAAAAAGACTATAAATTATACTTTTTAAAGTAATTATAGCAATGACATTACAATTGATTTAAAATGTGCATCTTTTCGCATAACATACGGTGTACAGAAATTGAGCGATCGTCTGCAGTGTGCCAGAGGAAATTGGACACATCTCGGAGATTAAGCGATGGATTGTTGGTTCGAGAATCAATGCCCATCAATGGAAATAGGTATGGGGACGAGGAAAGATCAATCCATGCCTGTTTCTATTAAGAAGAAATAATTTATAGTTTATTCTCGAAGTTTTTATCAAGAAAGGCAATAAGAAGAGACATGGTAAGTATGTTTGAACCCCACTCTACGTATTGGCTAGTCTATTCTTTCACGTTAGTAGCGTAGTATCAACTTGTTTCGAAACCGCAATGGACCTGTCAATAGTGACAGTTCTTTATAAACAGTTGTTCTATTTTGAAGTTTATGGAGAATCGTCTCCGAAAAGTCTACCACCGGTCTTAAAAAAGAGTGAATTTTTTTTAAATAAATGACACGAACTTCTATCCTTCTTCTTGGAATAACAGAAAAATGATCCATCTAATAGAAAGCGAAACTGAACCAAGCTGCCATGAGACTTGGTTGGTGCTGCTTCCACTATTGAGAGTGTAGGGGAAGAGGTAAATCAGCTAACATTTCATTTGTTTCATGAAGGCCAATCAGTGGCTGTTTTGCTTTTCAGTAGCTTTGGTAAACACTTCTAGTTTTTAAATCTATCTGGAAAAGTGAAAGTAACCTTGCATGTAGATGAAGCAGTGTTACAGAAGTATGTCTGTTTCTTCTGGGCTCTTCACTTTTCTGATTCTTTGGTTAACTTCAAAAATTTCCGAAAATTATGCTAGCGGTACTTTATGTTTTGGATGACATCTCATTTCTTTCAATTCCTCTAGTTTTGATATACCTCTTGCTTGGCTCAGGTTGAGTTTCTGTTGATATAATGTCTTTCATAGGTCTCTGCTACTTGGAAGACTGTCCTTCCCTTTGTCTTATTTTTTGATAATTTTTGCAACTTTTCAAAGGCACAATATTTTCCTTCTCATTATAATGCATTCAATAATTTCTCCTTAATTTTACATGCCCGGTTTGATGTTCACTCTGCATTTAATGCACTTGGGTTTGAACTAACAGTTCATTCCCAAATGGAAGAAGCCCAAATACTTGAAACAGATGGTAATTGAGGACTTCCCATTTCTCTTGTAGAGTATTAACATAGATGCATTTAATACCTTCCTAACATCTTCATTTCATTTTAAATTTCGATCTGTGTTTTTTATATCATTAGACAATTCTCAATTATGCAACTATGAATTGTATGTCTTCTAGAGCCTCAGTTGAGCTGTTTGTGAACTACTCTATTCAATAGTCTAAAAAATATTCTAGAATGCTATTATGCCTACTCGAGTTAAACAGTTTTGACCGGATTGACGGCTCTGAATAAATTTCCTCCGACCTCCTCCGCATATATCTATCATAATTTTTTTTATCTACATCGATAGCTATTGAACATGCCTTCTATTCCCTGCATAGCTGGATGGTTTGAATATCATTACCGATATCAATGGGATGGATAATGTAGTATCACTATTGAGAAAATACCAATATTAGCAAAGAATGTTTTAGAGCACCGTTATAAAGGGCGCGTCTGTGACGATAGTTTATAGCATGACTTTTCGACAATATTTGTAACTAGATTTGAAATTTCTGCATCTACTTGTTATTCTATCTTTCACAAAATGAATATAACATTGGTTCCAGTCTTCTATAAATCGCCATTCCAAAGTTATTTAATTTTAAAATGAGGGAAGCATAATCCCTAAGTTATGGAAAAAAAAAGCAAAAAGCTACTATAAGCCCTCTTAGACAGATTGTATATTCTAGACTTAAAGCATGTAAAATATTTGTAATTATCCTTTCTTGAACTTTAGTTAAACTCAATATGCAGAAGTATTTTTACATCTTTATTTTCCGAATGAAATGCTATGACCTTATTATTGCAAATATTTAATATGTTGTAGATGAAGAAATACTTTCTGCTTGGCTAACATCGAATTCCTTATTTTTATATCTAATATTGGATCTATATCAATTTATACAATATAAATAAAGCAGATGAAAATTAAAAATAAAATAAAACTGCTTTTGCTTTTCCTTATTGTGGTTTCGTATTCTAGCATAAACATTGCCTGCATTTGGATTTAATGCAAAATATTATGACTTCCCAGCTGTTTTTAAAAAAATCAGAGCACCAAGTATTAGTCATGTCACTATGATGATGATGCTATCCTCACAAATCATTGAACAAGGGTAAATAATGAAGTAATCTCTTTGCGCCATCAAGTATCTGTAAAGTGGCCGATGGCAGATACTTCCGATTTGGCAGCTTCTTGGACATGTTAACATATGCTACGAAGTAAGGTTCTTTTTCTCCAGGCAATGCTACGAATAAGCAATATAACAAATCTAATATATAAAAAGGAATTTTTGTATTTGTATTTTAGGCGCCGGAATACCGTTCATCCAATTGCGAGAAAATTTTGCCCACTTATTGCTTGCACTTGCGCGAAGATTATAGACATAGTACAATTATTAGCATTTATTTTTAACAGCATAAAATTGCACATAATAAAGTCAGAAAACAGAATAAATATTATTTAAGTTTGTTCTTTATATATCATTCAATTTAAATGAACGTATTCATTGTTGACAAGAAAATAAATATCATTCTTTCTATCATTCCTAATTAAACAAGGGAATTATTTCAAATTTCAAATGATATTTTCAAAATTATGTCTTCTGCGGCAGCTACGCGAAGCGTACCAGCCAGTACGTAATTAAAAAGAGGACTTTCTTTTCATGTCCTAATAAATTGCGCACTTGTGCTGATGAAAGGAATTTTTGCAGATTCTAGCTCCGCAATGCAGCGAAGGCGAGGAATTCTGCGAATCTTGTCGCAGCTTGTGTCCCGAAAGAGGAATATCGGTCTGTACGGGCGAGACGGAATCTTTCTGCTCTTCTGCGAAACGCTGCATGGATTCCCAAGACAACGCGCAATGCTCGAGTTCACCGCACGAGGGCGATTTTAAAGAAATCAGATCCTTTTCAGTGGCAGCAACAGCATCAGGTTACAAGTACCATCCTTTGGAAGAACCAGATTATACAGAGGTAAAAGTTTTATGGCTATGTTGACGTTCAAACTTAATTTTAAACACTATTTTTAACGATGGTTTCTATTTTTGTAATTGAAAACAAAAAAATTGCTTGATCAAATCGTCATTTTTGTCTTCCACCCTGGTTATAGTAACATGTATATATATTCTATGCCCTGGTCATAGAAAAATTTAGTACTTTCTGTGAACATAAATGCCAGTGCTTCTTGCTAATGTTTTGCTTTTGATTTTTTCGCAGCATCTAATTTTCAAGTAAGCATACACAGCGATTCATTAATATTAATTTAATTATCAAGCGATGTCTCATTAAATTTTCATAAATTTTTTAACGAGCGTAATCAATATTAAGGTCATTCTAGACTACTGGTTTCTTTTCCTTCCGAACGGAGAGTACCTCGAGAGAGAAATGGAGCACAACGTAGTGTTTGCCCATTCAAGCACACACACACCAAAAATATGAGAATGGCATAACAGGGTATGACAATGAAAAACATTATATAATTTTTTTTGACCACGTCACAGGGATGGAAAGGGGAAAATAAAATTCCATGAATTACTAGAATCGTTGCTGGTAGTTCAAAATGCAGAGGAAAGAATACAGCTAAAAGATGCCAAGAATTTGGCTGTTGGCCTATTGGTCAAAGGACACAGGAGAGGGTTAATCAACGAATTTGCTGTCAACGAAAGGTGCTACAGTCAAAAACTGTTTTATTTAGTTTAAAGTGTTGTAAGTAATTGAAATATTTCAGTGCTATATATCAGCACTTATATATAACCATAGGTAATAAAATGATTCTACATTCATGTTTGAGCATCTGTTGAAGGAATTAATAAAATGCGGTTAAAAACTCTTAATAAATTGTTGGTCGATTTATGTAAAACATTTTAAAGAAAAAAAAACGTTTTTGTTAATGGTTATTAATTAATAGTCCATTGTAGTTAATTAATAGTTCATTAATTAATAGTCCATGTCGTAAATTAAAATAACAAACATTTTGTAAGAAACATTAAGTTACAACAATTCGACATTTACAGAAGAATGATCATAAGATAAATGCAAATCCAAAGCAAAAATATAATTCGACAACCTACAAATGTATTTGAAATAAAGCGAACCAATTTGAAACATATCAGTTTTGATTTGTGGAGATAAGCGTAGGATATCACAGGAATTTGTTAAACTGTCTCTTTCTGAAATCTAAAAACGATATGTGCCCACTTCTCACTTTCATGCATGTTCGTCTCAGCTTCGCGTGTCTTTTGGTAACTATTCCCAATCCTGCTGTCTGTTGAGAAGTGTTCATTTCGCATCGTTCAATTGCTCTTTTATACGCGTCCTCCCCGTACAGCTTTTGCGAGATCAGTCTGCAAGTCAATACATTCATTCTACGTATGTTTTCAACGTACGCTGCACAGTGGCTGGAAGTGACTCCCTTTTGAAGATGGAACGACGTCCAATAGCATCACCAAAATTAAGTTTATTAGGCACTAGAGTCTCTCAAGAAGTCGCCCTTCATCTCCCAAGACGTAAAACTGCGCCCTTCCTTCCATTGGGCCGCCCCCTCCCCCAGTGGTCTGCTTCAAAGGTGTTGACTGAAGAATGAGGACCCAGATAACAAGTGAAATCTACTTTCTCCGTCGCTGATCCTTCCTCCTTTTTACTGTGCAACATACTTATATCTTTTGGCCATTGGGATATTCTAATGGTCTTATTTGCCCAATCTGCCAATTTGATAGCAATTCTCTTTACCTGTATACAACAGATGTCTTTTGCAATGATTAGGGCTGTTACACCATGTCTGAAATATCTAATAACTCTTCCAATTTCATATATTCTTTTCGCAACCGTCGATTTATATTTTTATCAAATCTATTAGCACATCTCTATTTCAATGATTTTCCAATTTTATTCCAAGGCGTTTTCAATTGCATATCATTTGATTTTTCAAAAGAGGGAGCATGAACCATCTGCATAACGCCTTCATTATGCCATACTTTCATTTTAACCAATTTGCTGTTATAAAGATTGCTTTATATGTAACGTCCTTTAAAATATTTTCATATTCGTCAATGAATCAACAACATCTGTTTCTCACATTTGGCAGTGATATCCATTTTAAATGACCTCTCACAATTTATTTTTGTATTCAAAAATCGTAATATAAAAGTATTCATTATTGATTATAAATTTTAATAATAATCACGATAATGAGATAGAATTAAACTTAAAAGTAACAAAAAGGATCTTAGAAATTTTTTTCGACATTCATTACAAGTAAATTTCATTGCATTCATTTATATACAGCAGAATGCATCAGAGCGCTTGGAAATTCCTGCAAATTAAAAAGAAAAGCAGAAAACATTTTTCCTGATATTAATAGTAAACGAAAACGATTTTCAGTTTACAGAAAAAAATAAGATATCTTCAAATGACATCTTGCAACTTCTTCATAATTTATATATTACATATTAGGCAAATTATTTAAATTTTTCATAAACCTGAGTATAAATTACAAAAATTCCAAGCGATGGTATAGCATGTAATGTAGTCATGGCAACGATAACATTAAAGCGATCTTAAAATTTATGTTTAACCCTTTAAAGGGCCATTTTTTTCTAGTCATATTATGTTAAAATATTTTTAGGCTTGAAATTAGAATAAGAAAAGGGATTCATTTAGCTTATTCTATAAATTTAATTTGTTCATTCATTCATTTGGTTAATTAATAATTAAGTAACAAATCAAGACACATCCTTTTGTGTGAGATAAAGAACTGAAGCATCTAAGTTTCTGTCTTTCTAAAGAAATGTGTCAGAACTGATGCCAACCTACATCATTTCATACAAATATTAATAAATTTGGTGGGAAGCATACTTCCCACGGCCCTAGAAAGGGTTAAACGAAATATATTCTTATAATAAATAAGAATAACCTGTTCTTAAACTTGTAATGCATTTTTTACTACTGAATTATTTTAAAAGTTTCTTCGCTTGGCGGCTGAGACTCCCGACTCAATCGATAATATTAAATCTCTTCTTGAATTAAAATCTCTTCTCTTGTGTGGAAAAAAATATGGGGAGCGGGCGCCCGCTTTTCTCTAGACACGAGAATATGTCTTATGAATTTCGAGTGGGTGATGGATTGAGGTATCATTCCTGTGATGGATTTGAGTTGCAAGACGGAAACACAACTTTCTTGATTTAACACTAAAAAGAGACCTTTTAAATTTGATAAAAAAATATTTCCTTTAAGGAGAGAGCTGTTTTATCACAAGCCAATAGCTTTAAGCGACAGAGAAAAATTGCCTACCCTATGATCCAATGTGAATTCGTGAACATTTCTGTCTCAATGATCAGTTGAAAAAGAAAGATTTTAAAAAATGGTAATGAATCGCTCGATCATTATTCAAAGAAAGACCGACTGCTCTCGTCTGCTTGAATCAATGACACACTTAGGATCATTGCAAATACAAGCCACGCAAAAAAATTAAATTTACCTTTTAGATTGCATTGATTAATAGAATATTAGACTTCTAATCATATACGACTCTAGATGAAAATGTTTTATGAAGGATGATAATAATGATAGGCATTTAAAATTTGAATGAATAAAAAACTGCCTTTTCATTTTTTGCTTAAGAAATCAAGATAATTTTCAGAAACCATTAACCTCTTTTTGTATTAAAGGTATTTATATTCGGCTACATAGAGAAGCCATCATGACCTCCTCGACTAGGTCACTACTCTATGAGAAGGCTGATCAATGTGCAAAGTGGGCGGCACAGAAATACAGAGTTGTCCCCGACTCAAAGAGTGTCTTAAAATGGGAACGAAGAGAAGAAATAAGCTAAAATGGTTTGTCAGATGGTATATGTCCAAAAAAGGAAGAGTAACTTATGACTTTATTCCTAACTTAAAAAATAAAAATAAGAATATAAAATCCACTGATAGTCCAAATTGTAGCAGGACATGGAAGATTTCCCGCATATTTCCAAAGATTTGGAAGAATGCAGGAAAATAAATGCATCTGTGGAGGAATCGGTACTGTTTACCATTATTTAAAGGAATGCATAGTAATCTCGGAATGAAGAAAGAGTCTGAAAGTTGAAAAGGGTGATTTAAGTACAGTACTGGTGGTAGCAGGTAATCTTAAAACTCATAAGGACATGATGTTAAAAATTGTCAGTTTTTTTCAATCAATTGTTTGAAAGTGTTTGGATTTTTGTTGTTGTAGAACGAGAAATTGAGAAATATTAAGAATGTCGAGGAGATTTTCTTTAATGATGGCCAATACCTTGTTTAATTGGAAGACAGGTGATCGGGGAGGAAGATCAGTCATTGACCGCTTTGTTTCGAAGGGACAAATACCTCGAAGAGCATGTCAATTGGGTGAATCAATGAGTGTTATGGACGGACTTTGCTAAAGATAGCAGTCGGCCACAACAAATCCTGTCGATAATACTACGTTCAGTGGTGGCGGGGTGGTCGACTGCATGCAAGAAGGGCACTACTCTGAATTTGTTTATTTCGGATTTACTGCGTTAATGGCAACCAAAATTTTTCATGTTCTTCAACGAATCAAACATTCTACTGCATTATCACTGCGGTATATCAAGAGTATTTCACCGAATTTTCTGAATAGTCCTAACTTTCTATAATCTGCACCGAGGTTAGACTCAATGGGGTCGGATTCCCGAGTCTTTCCACAGTGTATATAAAGATTTGGGAGCCCAAATTTATAAATAGCATAGGAAATTCTCTCACTTGTTGATACTGCTCCCTTGTTTAGAGAATGACACATAAACCGGGTCATAATTAGAGCCGGGATAGCCTGGTTGGTAGGGATCCGTTGGATTTGCATCCCTTGGGTTGTGAGCTCGAACCCCGCCGACCGAAGACTCTCTGTGTACATGGTGGTTGATAATAGTAATAAACCTGTCATAGCCCCAAAGTTCTCCAAGTCGAAACAGTACTACTGGGGGAACTGCATCAGAGATGATCGTTCTCTTATTCAAGTCTAAATTACTATCTGTGAATAAAATGTGGGAATGAAGTCCGCCCCGTGAAAGGGTTGTGACGCATGAGTAGCTAAGACATACTCATGGCCTAGATGGCGCTACTGAAACAAGAGACCCTAAAACTCGGCTTAAAATCGCTACATCGTCGGCGGGCTCGTCTAAGCAACAACACATAAACAATTCTTTTGGGAAAAACATTTGACTGCATGCAAGTGATTGAAATATAATTTTGTTTCAGCTTCAACCCGGCTACGTCATTGCCTTAAAGCGCAGCGATACGACCGTCGTGGAATACGTAGATGTCATGGAAGATGACGCAACCTTGGCCGGGTTTGCGGACAGAGATGAAGCCGGAAAGCTTTTAAAAGTCCATCACTTTCTGAGACCCGTCGTGGTTGTTCCACTCAACATTTCCTTCTCACACAATTTCACAAAGGTAATAGCTCTTATGAGCAGAATTTAGCTTTACAAAAATTTACTATTCGCCCGAAAACAAAATTTCCTTTTCTCTTGGAATAGATTTATCATATAATAGTCAACAAAAGCAATGGATCACATCTATGACTTTGTTATTTATCATCGCATTCTCACAAAATGTCAATGGAAATGGCTCAAGGAGAAGGGATTATTTCATTAGAATCAATGATTAACTTGGAAAAATTAATGCAATCAATTAATTTGTATCTCGAAATTTCTCCATTACAATTATCAATTTTTTTTCTTAATCAAATCTTTGCTTGATTGTCATGACATTAGTTACCAAAATTTTTTTTGTAAACTTGGGATAAAAATAGCGAGATTTATAAAATTTTGAAAAATGATGCAAATCAATGTTAAATGAATCCTAAAAATTTTTGGCAATGCCATAGAAACTGTTTAAAATTTCTCAAACCATCTTTTGTGCACTTAAAGATCATAATTTCACTTATAACGGACGAAATAAATTTATGCTTTAATATTTTATACACATTTTTAAACACTGCTATAGTAAAAAGGTGAATTGTAACATAGTAAAATGTTTACATGACAGCAAAGCTGGAACGCTAAAACATTACAGTCCTAAAAATTACGGGCATATCTGTAACAAAATTTTAAATATTTGCAAAAATTAAAAAAAAAAAAACTTAAAAGTTCCTACTATCGGAATGTTTTGATACGCCTACTTGTAGAAGAATGTATTATTTCTAATTATTGCTATAGATGTAGATGTTATAACGAATTTTAACTGCTGTTATAAAAACGTCCTTGGATTATTCCCAGATCAGATGACTTTTATATAAAGTGGAATTTCTTTTCTTATAAAAAACATATATATTTAATCAGTGGAAATATATGCTGTAGAATGTCAAGAAAATTTCTTATTAAAAATGTTATCAATGGATTGCTTTTGACAAATTATTTACATTTTATTATCTTTCTTTCTAAGATTTAATGATGAATGACTAGGCGTGCAACAATCCTATAATTTAAATACTAAAATTTCTGTTTGGCACAAGGATTTCAAATGAGGAAAATAAAAACTGCTTTATTTATAAATGGCAGTCAAACATCATTATGAATTTCTGTTTTTCTATTTGAAAAGCCCTTTTTATTGAAAAATTTAAAAAAGAATGTTATTTTTTTTTATTTATTTACGATATTTTACTAGAATTCCTATCCTACATGTGCTTCAAATATGATTTGATACTTTATCTGAAATCTGCAAATTGAGATGATATAGCTGAAAGAGCTAAAGCTAAATCTTCAGCTAGAGATTGAACCTAAAGTAAAGAGTGGTCGACCAATTCCAACAAAGCTTGAAATAAATAGAATTTCTCTTCACTTTTTCTGTCGCTGTACTTCGGGATGAATGATATTTGCAGGATTTGGAATACAGTGACTAGAAATGGTATCCATTATCGAGTAACAGGTTTTAGGAATATTTTCCTCTCTGCTAATGCGAATGTGGTCTTCAAATGCATTGATTTCTTTATTTTCTTTTTTTAAGGCTAATTCAACCATCTATTCGTATTTAATTTCCCGTTTTATATCGCTAAAAACTGCTCTTGACTCATTCATGTTAATTTGGTTATGTGTGATTAGCAACAGCAAGATTAATATCATTCTTATGCGTACTGGATAATAAATCAGCTGCTCTCATCATGAAACCGTATTGCATAGAGAGGATTAAAGGACGAAAGGGATACGCTTTTAAAACAAAAATGTATTTAAAAAATTCCGGTGATGTATCCATAGTTCATTTCTCGTTATATATTTCTCATTTGATATCATCTCGTCCCACGCTTCTTTCTATGTTTTTTGAGGCTTGAACTAGATTCGAATAAAAAACTGAATCATAGCAGAATCATATTCAAACTGACGGCAGCTTGATTCTTTTTTATTGTGTTTGATGGCTTTATACATATGGTATCGGTTATTGTAGATGAATATTGTTATTGAAAATATTTAAATAGGCATTTGAGCTACTTTATAGAAAAAAAATGTTTTTTGGACATTAACTAATTGAAATGAAAATTCAACATATGACTAACGTTTTTGTGTCAAAACTATATACCTTGTTGCGATGCCATTGAATTATTTCTTATTGACGAATTTGTTCTTGATCGCACATGAGACATCACAGCTTTTACGTAAGAGAGAATTTGCAGGGATGTGATGCGGCGATCTCTGATTGGTTTTTCATTACATCATTGTATGATGTCAGAATTTTAGAATAGCATGATCTGATATTAAAAACGCTCTATTCTTGTTCCTTTCATGTGTTAGTGAATGTCTCTGTGCTGTGCTTTATGTTAATAAGTGATTTTTACTCGTAAGAAATGAGTATATTTTATGCCAATAACCAGAGCATAAGAAATTTGCAGAACCTGTCAGTTACAATTGTAACAGACCAAGTCCCATATCTCATCTTAAAGAAATCTCGCTTGAACATTCAGAAATTTGCGAACTAACAGACAATCAATTGTCTGACGGAACTGTCGCCAAATGTTTAACATCTTTAAGTCTTATGGTGAAACCTTATGCCAATTGCGACCTTACTTAGAGCTATCGTGTTCGCACACATAGAGTTGGGCAGAGAGAAGTAATCACTTTCCTTATTTTGACACAATACGATATTTTTGGTGTACGAAATTTCAATGCTCTAACTCTTTAAATTTTTGAATTTCCATTTTCGGAGACAAGAGGACATAATCCAAAATAAGTATTTCTGTAACTTCGAGCAAGTCTAAAACAGGAAGTTTCTGTAAATTTACGAGGTCAAATGATCGGACCCTTACAATATTTTGTCTTAACTATATCGTACACGAGAAGATAAAAAATAAAATTTTAATTATGCTGAAAAAAATATTTTTTTTTTTTTAAATCTAGTGACGAATTGTTTCATCGCCGTAAGTATCACTCGTATACAGTTATTTTAATCAGATGACGTCAATTGATTTTTTTTTGTGAATCAATCTTTATTTCTCTAATTTAAAATGCTGAACTTACTTATTCTGTTGATCTGACTAAAATATTGTTGAAATCTGTTTAAAACAGAGTGTACTATCTTTATTCTCCGCTTAAAGAATTTCTTATCTGATAAACAATCACCTCAACCTGAGAATAAAATTTCCTGATTTAAACAAATGCCGGGTTTATACTCGCCAGTTACAAGACGACCAGGAGGCGGCGCATGCGTAGAAAGGCTGTAAAAGGCTGTTCGGTCGATGGTAAGAAATTGTCCCGATGGGGCAACAGCATTCCACTGCATTTTTTTTTTTTTTTTTTTTTTTTTTTTTTTCCTTACTGCACATGCGTTTCTAGAATTTGGCGTTTCTTTCGGCATGAAAAAATGGATCACTTATCATAGATTATTTTCGACAATTTTTGCTTTCTAATGGTAGTTTTTTTTTTTTTGTCATTTTATTTGTCATTTCTTTTTCTATACCTTTCGAAATTTAGGTATGTTGACCTTTTTTATTTTATCATGTTTTTTTGTGTAAATATCCATCTTTTTAATACGATAAGCAATGAAAAAGAAAAATTCAAGGACGCCAAAACGACACGATATAATCAAGCTTGGAATGCGTGAATCTATCTTATAAAATTGTTGCAAACATAAATCACACTTTCTGCGCATGCGCAATGTAAACCCGGCATAAGGCTTATGAATTCATTGACTGAAAATGTCATTACTCAAATAAGTCTTTTAACCAATGAAGTAAAATTTCACTTAAAGAACTGGAACCGACGTACATATTCACAAAACAATTTCTGAGTGTTACTGAAATGTCTCGAACAGGAGTCAACTCTAGAGGAGATTTGAAAATGCCTTGGAAAGTACAGAAACGATTCCATTCCGATTTAAAAAAAAAGGATATATTAGTTGAAATTTGAAAAGGAATTTTCATGTTAAAGACCAAACCGAATCCCGTTTGTTTAATTTTTGGAATATCAATAAAGTAAAAAGAAGAAAAAGGTTTTTTTAGAAACTTTTTTTCGCAATCTGAAATTTACTTAATACATGTTCCTTAGTGTGTTGGCACTTTTCAAGCGGAGTTTTAAGAGAACAAAATGAAGTATATATCAAGAACTGCTGCAAATTTTGGAAAAAGATTTGACATAATTTTTCCAAAATAGGTAACAACAGAAAAAAAGTATACTGGATAGAATTATTTAAAAAACCTCGATTTTCATAACAAAAAAATTATGAAATACTAATTAACTCAGGTAATCATATTTTTTTTTATATCTAATTAAACTTACCTTCTTCAGAAATTTTTCTTGGTAATTAATAAAGGCTTTAACAGTTAAAAAAAAATCTTTATATTTTTATACACCAGATCATGTGTCGTCCTCTTCATCTGACCTTGGTTCCAAATCATGAGGTCCGTCCCAAAATAGCCCTAGTATTGCTTTAAAAAGCGAGACGTTAATATAACTAAACTAAAATAAACTAAATTAAACCAAACAAACGAAATGATATCCCCCGCAGGCAGGAAAATATAAAGTGAGAGCCAAGATGAGCAGCGATCCAGACGGTCTGGAGGAAGAAAAGGAAGTTACAGTGCTGGTGTTAACTTACCTGTCCGGACTGTCGCTTGCAGGACCGCTCGTCTGCACTGACGTCGGGGAGTCCGCCACTTTGGAGGCGACTCTGGACGTGGGAGTCAATGTCACTTTCTACTGGGTGACGGAGGATTTCGAAGATCGAAGTTATGTTGTTGGTATGAATTTTTGGTACTCTACAGTAGGGTTGGGCAATGACCGAACTTCATCATCGCGATCATATCGATATTTTTCGATATATCGTAATATCATAATTTATTTATAGCAATTATAAGTTAAAAATAGCATCTCTTAACATATTAACTCATTAGAACGACCCTCCCCCCCAAAAAAAGTTTCAATTTATATAATAAAAATATTTGCTTTCTTTTGAATAAAAATAGTTAGAAAATAATTGGTTTAAAGCACCTTTAAGTGTGTCAATGCCAAAGCAATGCCTGCTTGTTACAATTTATAATGTTGCGTTTTTTCAATATAATAATTTTAAAATTTTACTCTTCTTTCTGCTGTTTTAAAAAACCTTTAGTTTCATTAAAAAAATTGAAAACAGCATAATAATGCCTTTAACAAGTAAAATTAAGAAGTTTAAAAAAATCATGAATTCAAAATCTGATGTCTCGAAAAATTGGAGGTTTTTTTTTTTTTTTTATGCGAGAATGTTTGAGTGTGAAAATGCGAGCTGCGAATAAAATTGTGAATTTAATCTGAATTAATCCTTTTACTTTCTTTTCCGAAGATGAATATTTAGAGATTAGATGAATATATAAACAGAGATGAATATATAAAAATTATTAGATGAATATATAAACAGAGAACAATCATCAACCTTCTGATAACTGCAATTATTTTTTCGATATTCACAATTATTCCTAAATTAATTGTAAATATTTATTTATTGTATCGCGATTCATCGTAAACTATTATTCATGATAGATCGATATTTTTCAGAAACTGGCATCAAAAAATCGATTTTTCTAAAATATCGATTTTTTTTCTCTCTAAAACGAAAATCGGCACAGCCCATGTCTACAATATTTCTATGGATTTAAAAAAAATTAAAATCCGTAAAAATGCCGATTACATATTTACTATATCAAAATGAGCATGTAATTGATTAACAGAAAAAGTAATATGTGAATCTGGTATTGATCCGCTCTCGATCTACGTCGAATTGCATCGAGCATGTCAGAAATCGAATTCCATTTCAATCATGCAGTTTAGGTAGCGATTGCCTCACATACTAAAAACAAATAATTCATCTCTTAGAATATGGCATGTAACTCAGTTGTTTTTAAGAGAAAATGTAATTTAGTTTTAGAAAACATAGGAAAATATTTTTGTCATTCTAATTAAGATTACTCATATGTCCTTAAATGGAAAATGACGACTTATAGTTAGAGAAAGTTGATTCTTTTCAAGAGATTTTTAACATATCTGGGTTCTAATTAGCATTTAACTATTACATAGATATGCATTTAAAAGTGTTAAACAAGTCAATTTAGAATCCATTTAACTTCTTACTTACAGAGGAAATAGACACAATGCAAGTAGATTCACTCTCAATGAAGGATCATGCTAAAATGTGGAAAAGCGATGCAAATCTGAGATACTATGTGAACAATTGAAAAGAAAATTGCACAATACATCGAAGTAAATCAGTTAAAAAAATTATTTGTATTGTCTCTAAGATTTGCATCTCTTTCCTCATTGGTTTGCTTTAGCATTTATAGCAGAAAAGTTACTTTCCACATTGCAATACACATCTTGTTTTCACACTAATGTCATTTTTTTTAATTCAGTCTCTGTAATATGTGATTTCAGATGAAGCCCCTACACGTGTTATAGAAAACTACACTTGTGTTAAAGAAGGCAACTTTAGTGTCATTTTGAACGCCAGTGACTCTCTCACGTCGGAAGAGGCCGCGATGGATGTTTGTTGTCTGAATCGCGTCAGTCGGAACTGGCGCCTCGAATCCAACTCTCCTAAGATTGCGCCGCCAGGTATTTACATCCGTATCTTTTTTTAAAACAGTAGAGTTACAAAAATCAGGTATCAGGCAGTTTTTAAACCGGTTTGACGAAATAATATTAGGATTTAAAAGATCAAAGATAAATTTGTTTACAGAATAAACATTTTAAAAAAAGTAACAACAAAAATATTTTACACATTTCAATTTTATAAAAATAAAAATTAGCCTTCATGAAAGTAACATTCAGGCGAAATGCAGCCGAATATTTATAAATTGTTGCAAAATTTCGTGATTATAGCAAAAAAAAAAAAAAAAAAAAAAAAAAAAAAAAAAGCGTTTCACCGATTTAACATGGATTTTTAAAACCTCTACCATTACTACATATGCTCTGTTTCAACAAATAATTTTGAAAGAGTTGTATATTAAAATAAAAAAAGAATTCATTTCTTGAAATAATTTTTTAATAATAAAACTTTGAAAAAAACATAGGTTGGTCATAAAGAAACATGCTCATATATGAATCCCTAGCAGTCATTCTTATTAACCAATCAAAGCGAAATGTGAAATATAGATTGTGCTGGGCGATAACATCGAGCCTATACGGTTACCGTTAGAACGAAAATTTTTTCGATGGCAACATTCTTCCTCTTCCCTTCGCATAATGATCAATGGACTGAGAAAGGTGTTGTAATGGCACATGGGGGGCGAGAGAGGGAAAATCAGATATATTCAAAAAAAAGGCCTTATAAGCAGCTAGTATCTATTTGGCAGTTCTTAAGTGCAGAGACAGCAAAAGTACCAATCACAGCACCATGTGTAAAACCTTTAAAATGTAGTGCAAGTAGGTTATGTCTTAAATCAAGTGTTGCAAACTTATTTACAGCGATACAAAGTGATCAATGAGTAAAGCTCTGTTTTCCGAAAAAGCAAAATATGTGGATACATATATTAATCGTAGAAACCACCGATTAAGAAGAGGTCCGTGCAAGCCTAGCGTCACCTCATGGGGGGGGGGGAATGAAGAAAATGGCTGCAATTTTGATGGACGTCGGTCCGAATGCCCATCTATTTCTGTTGAAATTGCTGAAGTCTTCTGTGCTGTTCTCTGCATATTTCCTTGTTAATTCCAGATCATCCGAATATTATAAACAGAGTACAACCAACAGCATCTTGCCTTTTACGATTCCATTCCATATCTGATACAAAAAAAGAATAGCAACTGGCCTATACAAATATTGCGAATAGTCGAAATACATTTCTCATCTACCGCCATGGAATCTGAGAGCCTCACGCACTGGATTGGCGAGTAAAATTTGAATGATGCGGCAATCCGACATGAGAATGGGATTGTGTGGAAATGCATCACACACGCATTTATTCTCGATCCAGACTTATTTGAAGGGGAAAACTGCTCCGCCGCAATGCAGAAATCATGAAGAAATAAGACATCCAGAATCACAACACTAAAATGCTCTTAAATACATGATATAGATGCTAGATGGCGCTTTTTTACACATTGCTAAACCTTGCATAGTGTTAAACAATACTTTAATGACAATAATCTCTCATTTCATTTCGCTGGCAATCACGATCATCTCATCGAAATCCGATGTGCTATCAATTCCGTGATTATCTCAAGTCCACGGTGAGCATTTTGAGTTGTTGAGATTTATTTGATATGAAAGACATCCTGTAACGTGAAGTTATGCACATTTATCAAAACATGTTATGTTCTCTATAAACCTCCGACAAGTGTGTCTTACGGCACAGTTCTAAATCCATTTACAGTTTTTCAGTTCTTTTATTAGTTTGTGATAGGAAAAAAAGTGAATGTTGTCGTTTAATTAAAAATTTTTTTCACCATAACTCATGGATGTTGACAACATTGTTATTGTTACCCCAATCTCGAATGCATGCCCTTCAAATAATTGTATTTCACGTTTCTTTTCGATCAGTTGAGCAGAAACGATGCCAAGGATTTATATATTGGTAGAATTTCTTTGTGTCTATCTTTTTCAAATGAAAACTATTCAATCAAATATCTTGCAGTTTCCAAGAATATGAGGGGAAAAAAAGAATCTACAGGGAAAATTCACGCATGAACATTTTCATTAGTTTTTTTATTAGTCAGAATAGTCCTTACTGCCTGTAAATGAAAGAAAATATTAAATCATCTTTAATTTTAAAATAAATGCATCAGACGCTCAAGCAAGTAATATTTTTCAAAGAAAACTGATGAAAGAAACAATGCAACATCATTTAACTTTCAGATTAGAAATAATTCAGCTTTGTAGCAGTTACATTACTCTTATCTTCTCTTTTGGATACTAGATGGCGATGCCGGATTAGGCCATCCCATAGTGCATTGCGAGTGTGATTAGAATGAGATGCAATGCCGTCCTGTTAAGCTGCGCTCTGAATGTCTTGTCTTTGTGTTTGTGCTTGTTTAGTGTGTGAATGTAATTATTAAAAGAAATGTTCCTTAAAACATTCGTCCTGTTGCTTCCTGCACGGATCATAATAATCTACATTCCACCACAGCTTAAAATGACTTAATGAATAAATTTTAGGAAAAGAATTTCTTAAGAGTTAAACATTTTTTATTGAAAGAAGTTCTGATCTCAGATTTATTTGATTTATGGTCAAGATCAAGAAATACGATTGATGAAATGTATTACTATATTTAATGAAATAATTTTAAATGGGTAATTTTTCTAATTTTTAGGTGAAATAACCGTGTCTTTGAGATATATTGGGAACGCAACGTATTTTCCAACCGACGCTGTTACAGATATAGATTTTGGGGACAGCGACAGCAAAGCGGACATTCCCATCGACGGCGGAACATTCAGTGCGACAGAAACTCATGCTTATGTGCAGGGAGGTGCCTATAATGTCACTGCGCGCGTCCGAAGTAGCGTGGACGTGGAAATATTCAACACGGAGGTACATTATTCAGAATTTATTATGCATCATTTAATTAAGTAATTATTGACCTTTTTTATTCAATTAATAGGTCTTACTTCTTGATAAATTGGGCGAGTTAGCTGTAACTGCACAATATGCCGAAGATGAGAACTCAGAAAATAAAGCCTTACTCGGCCCAAATCAAACAGATGTCTTTCTGAATGCCATCGTCAGCTTTTTTTGTAATATATCTGGTAAGTTTGAACTTCAACTTTTCAAATATATTGTTGTTAAAAGCTTTTCAAGAAAACGCCAGATACGAGGGAAAACGTTGTTGAAAAAATGAGGTGTCTAATGCTCATTTCACGAGGAGTTGATTCACGAAAATGAGATTTAAGAACGATGCAGGTTCGGCTGCATTTTGTTCACAAATGTATTTATGCAATACTGAAAAAAAAACTTGAACATGATTATGATGAAATGAGAAATCATTTCCAAAATGCACGACTCGAGATGTAGTTGCATTTTCAAAACAATCTAATGAGTCTATTTGAAGAAGAAATTGCACGATTTTAAATCTTACTAATACCATAAATAAAATTCAAAATCAAGCCACATTTTCCAGAGAAACTCTAATGCCGCATATTTTAAAACACATTATTTCATTATAAATGTAATTGATTTAAGGTTAGGATCAAGAAATACGATGGATGAAGCCCATACTAGCAAAGATTTGAAGTTGATCCTGTCTATCTCAGCAAACTATTTGCTGCAACAAATATGCGGAGGTCGAATCGAATGGAGCAAGCCTGAAATCCATAAAATGGTATTTTCTTTTTAAACTCATAGCTTATGCTGTCCCTGTTCATTCAAAAGGCTCTAAGCTCAAGGCAAAGTTGATACCCTATTTCTCTCAGACACTCTTCTCTTGTCTTACGTAGGGCCCGTTTTCCACGAGTCTGCATTGGAAGCCTGAAAGTCTCATAAGCGATATTCGCATCATAATTTTAATATTTCGGTGCTCAATAATCCTCACTTTCACTTTAGTGCATTAAAAGGTGACAGTTTTTCATCCATTTCTTAAACTTACTTCTTTCAAACTTTCTTTCTTATTTCTTTTTTCGGGTAAGCGAGGTACTCGATACGGATATCCAGAAAGCTATTCATTGATATTTTTGAAGATAATATCTGAAGACGAGAAAGTTAGTTAACAAAGTCTAGAAAATCAATGCCATTTCTAAGACAACTTATAGTTTAGATAATGCGGCTGAACTGCCTTCAGGCCTTAATAACCGAATTTCTCGGTCATCTCGTCTAATCGAGAAATAAAGTAAAAAAATTAATTAAAATAATGAATGTGAACTATATTTTTTAGAATTACATAAAAAGTTGTGAATTTTAGGAACTATTGAAAATTACACAATGGAGACTGAAGGCAACATCGTGACTCAAGACGGCTCACATTCAATATTTACAATGCAGTTTGAAGAAGTAAGTGACATTCTTGCATGCTCTGCACTTTGGGAAATAGCTAAAAAAGAGAGAGTCTAAACTTTGAAAGATCCCATTTAAAATTTAAAAAAAATGTTTCTTTATTCAATTGTCTACTTCAAAAAATTCTCTAATCTCAAATTGTTTGCTTTATAACTTTGTTACAGCTTTGTAAACATCTGGACAGCCATAAAAATTCCTAATAAAATATTTCTAGAAAAGAAGAAATGAATAAATATCTACAATGAATGCACCCATAAAATGTGTCTTTAGAAAACCAATTTTACTTAAATTTTTTCACCAGTAACAATTGAAACGGACACTGAAAGTAAAGATATGCATTTTATTCAGTATTTCTCTAAATAAATAGAAGGATAATGATTTATGGTTTCTAAAGAAAGTAGCGTCGCTTTAAATTAGGAAACTAAGAATGAAATAATCGTTATTTGCGACATATTTTTAATTTTTTCAGATGAAGGAACGTTAAGAATGATTTTTAAATATTCAAAGCAGATTCACTAATAGTAGTTTTTAAAGGAAAATGGTAATGAAAAATGTGCATATTTTATGCTCCAAAATATAAAATAAGATATAAATAAAATCGTTCCGCAGTGAAAATTTCAAGGTGTTATGAAATAAAAATCATACTGTTCTCATTAGCATTATGGCATCAGAACACACAGCTAGACGTGAAGAGATTCCATGAAAAATATGATGCCCAATGTAAATATGAAACCATTTTTAGAATCAAAGATTTATTTCCTACATTTATAATTTATTTTTGTATTTTGTGTACTTGATGAAAGCAAGTTCAAATTTTTTGAAAAAACTTTTTAACCCTATTTGAAAGAAAAAATATTGTAGTCTTCGGTTTTTGAATGTTCTATTACGTTTATTTTAATTTCCATATACTTTTATAATTTATTTAGCATGACGTGTAACAAGCAGAAGCATTTGTAATCGACTATTCACTGACTTTCTTAATAATTCTGAAATGTTGCACATCTGCGTGTTCTCTATGATATGCGTGACACCACTGGATTATGAATTTTTGAATAATTTTGCTCCCCAAACTTCATATTATTTATGATAAACTCTTATAAATCAAAAACTAAAAATTAAAAAAATTATAATCCCAGAATAATGTTTTGTAGTTTTAAAGACGTGATTTTTTAAAGCTCGTTCATTGAATTTCTTTTTATTGAAAGGTTGGAGAATTCCTTTTCACTTTCAAGGCATCGAATTTCCTGGAAGAAAGCAACAGCGTTACTCTAGCAATCCGAGTCATGACGGACACCGTGGGTCTTGAACTCGAGGCAGATCCTTCCAGTATCATGCCGGGGGATGAGGTCACTTTCACCATCGAATTCGTATCCACCGACCCATTTACCTGCATTTCGTTCGACGCCGACGAAGGGGAAATCTTGGAGGCCTTCGGAAATGAAGACACCTGTCGTTTGGTCCTGCAGGAGGGGATGCATTTTAATCGGAAAGACGAACAACGGTAAGTCACCTGCAGTACCAGAACTGGACTCGAGACACGCAGCACCCCCTTTAAATGGTTACCGAAACTTAATGTCTGTCCTCGTCACATTTGGTTCTCTTCCAATACTGACGAGCTGATTTCAAGGAAATGCGCTCCACAAAAAGTATCAGCGCCAAATGGAGACAAAATTATTATTTATCTGAAATATGAACGAAAATCTTTTTTCCAAAATTCCTTATGCATATTGCAATTATTTGATTATATTTCAAATGTTTAAGCTTTTAATTGTTTTGTTTTTATATTTACACCTGCAATTATCATTGTTAAAAATAAACTGGTATCATAATATCTCACTTTTTTTGTGCTTTCAAAAATGCTACAACTATTTGGAAATATAAATATTTCTACGTAAGGCCGCATATATTTTTAAAAAAGCAGTTCTTGCATTGTGGAACTTCCTTTTTTATTTGAAGCTCATCAAATATTTCAAGATTGTTTTACTTATGAATTTCAGTCATTATCAAGGGAACACAAATGGGGCTTTTAAATTTCCTATGCAGACAATAATTTCGGTTGAGTCCTAAGCAATACAAATCGGTTAACATTTTCTTGGAAAATAAATATCCTGTTTATTCGGTGTTTGTGTTTCGTTTCTTAAAGACATGGAGTGTGGAATGATAAATATTGCAATTAGATATTTCCTATTAAAAAGATAAAGTGGGCAAATGTATACAAATGAGAAGAATTCTTTAGCGGTTAATAATAAAAAGAGTACAAAAATTAAAATTTTTTTATGCCCCTCCATAGTGAAGCAATGCCAATTTGTAAAATATTCTCTTACAATCACTTAGAAATACACAGAGTCTTCAAAATTTGCTAATACATCAAAGGATTTTTATTATTTATTCAGATCATTTTTCATACTTCAGAATGGTGTTTAGACTAGTCTTCCGTTGTGCATTTTAAGAATAAAATGCGCAATGAAATAGGTTATTAAAAGGGTAGAGTCAGGTAATAATAGTGCACTTATTCTTCTACTAAATTTTGAAAAAGGTCCATTAATACATTAATGAATGTGCTTTCAACTTGTTCAAAATGAACGCCCTCGACACCCACACAAAGCGGCATTCTAACAGTACTTGCTAACCGGTTCACCACTTCTAGCATTAAGGCACTCTTCGTAAATTGGTCGCCAAGCATCTGTAACTCCTACAGGGAGGTGCTGTGCTCAGAAGAATGTAGACGATTCAAAACTAAGCGAATATTCACTGTTCTGTTGTATAAAATAGAAATCTCTTCTCACCACACATTCATAGACAATTGCCACTGAAGATGAACCTCTCGTATTAAAAATGTACTTCCGTGCTTCCCAAAGCAACCGTTTTGACAACTGATGTTCCCATCTGGATTAAAGCGATATTTGTCTATACAAATTACATTTCTCAGGAAAGAAGAATTAGATTCTATCTGAAATCGGGCACAACTGCAAAACTTTAGACACTGGCATTGACAGTTATTCATGGAATCCACGAAATGCTGCATGGAAGCAATTTCGCTAAAAGATTCTTTACTTTAGAACGTCGTATTTTGAATTGCTGTCCTTGCTCTAGCACAAGGGGAATTTCAAAAATGAGACAAAATATCAATTTCAATATCAGTTGTATAATGCCCCATTCCCACCAAGCAATTAAGAATCCTTTCGTTTTGTAAATATATTTCCTGGAAGGGTACCGGCAATTCGTCCTCCCCTTTTTATTCTTCTGCAATTAGCAGTATTTCACGCATTCCTTCCCATGAAAGTCGAAGTTGAAAATGTAAACTAATTAAAATGAACAACATTATTGAATAAACTGATCTGAATAAACTTGCTCTTCCGAAATAATTTCATCTGAATTTATTATTAGCCTCTCTACATTTAAAAATAAGTATATCTCTTCAAATTTTATAGACAGAAGCATGAAAGGGTGCGAAGATGAATGACTACTAAAAATGTTTTATTAAGTGACACTTTTGCGCTATGGGAGGAATACAAAAATCTTTTTTTTTTTAAATTTATTATCAGTTTTTAAAAAACCAATATGTTCATAAAATTGTTCATCTTCTTTGTAGAAACTTTGTAGCTGAAAGTATATATCTAGGTTCAATATTTAGGAAGATAAAAGTTTGTTTCGCGTTTTTAGAACATGCTGTATGTGTATGTCTATTGACTTCATTCATTTGAAAATTAAAAATAAGTTTATAAATAGCAAATTAATTATAGTGTAATCTTTTGACTAATAAGACATCATTTCTTTAGCTAATTGTGTTAAATTGCCACTTGCCAACCAGAGAAATAAGTTAAATCATTCTCAGATTTTGTAAATATATTTAATTATTATTTATTTGTATTTAATATTGTCACGTAGATACTTTAGTATAGAGCTTAATGACACGCACAAGAGGTAGGGCTAAACCAATTTATTAACTGAACTCAGAACTGAGAATACAGTAACTGACAAATCTTCTGCTTTTATATAAGCAGAGAAAGTTCCAGAATACTCTTCTGGAGACAGTAAGAAAAGTGCAGAACACTTGTCTGGTAAACGAAAGAAATGTCCAGTATCTTCTGGAACATGAAATAAAGGAAAACATAAAATCAAGGAATTAAGTATTTACATATACTATTAATCTCAGTGTCTCTAGCGGGATTCGAACCCAGGTCTCTTGATCACAAGACCAGTGCCATGACCATTCGGCTATGGAGATTCGACAGTCTGTCTTCAATGCGGCAATATTATTTATTTAATTTTCTTGATGTCAAAGCAAATTTAATTATCTTAAATTCAGGTTTTATAAAGTGAAATTAATAAAAAAAAGGAAGTAAAATGGTTAATAAAAGGATGCCATTAAGTAAAAATTCAGTAAATCGTTTTTTTATAGAATTAATATAATTATCTATTTCAGGACGAATTAATATTCTTGTCATAAAATACAAAGATCGTACTAATTATAAAAAAATAATAAATTGTAACATTTTAAAAATTTGTCTTGAGTGTGTCTATATTTTATTATTGTTGCAGGAGTATTTTAAAGGTGTCGACAAAGAACAACAATCACGTATTTGCATTTTTGAGAGTCAAATCTCGCATTTTCCATAATTTTGGATTAGCTGATTCACTTATAAATGTGGGGGGTGATGGCCAAGCAATAACAAGTTAGAGTTACTTGATATTCAAGAATTTAATGAGTGACAATATAGTTAAGTTAATGATGATTCACAAATTATGATGAGCAAATTAAAGATGACAGATTTACAGAATAAGAATATGATAGTCAAGTTCAGAGCTAATGTAAAATTTCGTCTTTTCAACAACACTTTAATACTAGTTTGTCTTCACGTTGCCCCGTCTGGGCGACAACTGCCATCGAATCCCATTTACTCCGATGGCGGGAAGTAAGGTCCTGGCATCACATAAACTATGATAAAAACATTTTGGCTTTTCTAACTGTCTAATACAATTTAACCTTTTCAATTTGACTTTTAGAAAGAAGAGAGAGGTGGAGGAAGCTTCCTGGATCGATGATAATCACATCAGGTGAGATTAACATACTCTATCTTGTATTTATTTTGGGAAGAGCCTCGTTCTTCATTTAACGAATGTATTTGTCACAAAATGCCAAAAGCAATTTTTTTCGTGTGTGTGAAAGTGAGTCTTGAATTCGTGATTCTCCTATTCAGGGGACGAAACATCCTTCCGCTAGCACGTTATGAAGCTTAGTTTATTTATATTAACATCCCGTTTTAAAGCAACACTAGGGCTATTTTGAGACGGACCTCATAATTTTGAGCCATGGTCAGATGACGAGGATAATACCCGATCGAGCACCACCATCTCCAAATTTCCACACCACACCACACCAGCTAGAGGGCGCTTGGGTATGAAGGTTTTAATGAGCACCAAACCTGCTTACAGGACGGTTCTTCGGTGTAATCGGGAGTCGAACCTGAAATCCTGCCATTCCGAAGTCGAGATCATACCACCAGGCCAACTGCGTTCTGAAAGAAACATATATATGCCAGCCATTATTAGTTTTGTATTTTTCGAAATAACGAAACATTTATAGATTCCTCATTACTTCTGAATGTCTTATTTATAAACAGATTAATATTCATAAAAAATTTGAGAATTTCATGTTTGCAAGGACAGAATTTTATAAATGATTTGACGCTTACTACCTCATGTATTAGAACATTGTTGCTATAGAAATAATTTAATAATTTAGGAGTTCTTACTTAGAAATTGATTTTAGAGAAGTGATGCCACCACAAATTCATAGCTAAAAAATGTTGATTTATAAGATTCCATAATATTTGTAATCGTTAATAAATTAAAAAAAAAACCCAGAAAATAATAGAAATAAAAAAAAAATTAAACACCATTTTAGTGGGTTGTGCAAAGTAGAACATAGCATTTCTTTTATCAAAAATTAAGCAATACTATTCTGAAATTGGGATGTAATATAATCAGAAAAAAAGGAAGTTCTTGTTTTATTCCTTGAAATTTAAAATATATTATAAAGCCAAGTTAAAATTCCAGGTCACATAAACTATTCTTCTGTAAATTTCAATCTTTTATCAGTCTGATTTGACATTTATATTTTCGAGAAAACACTTATTATTGCAAATAATTAAGAACAGTTTAAGGGAAATTTAAAGAAACCCTACCGATTTGGATAAAATAGTACAAAATTAGCAAGATTCCAGAGTAAGTCTTGTTTGTTTGAACCCTTTTTCTAAACCACAATACTTATCTTAAAAAATAAAGAATAATATTCACATTGGAATAAATATTTTTTAAATAATGTTTAGTGTATTAAAATAGAAAAATGATTTTTTATTAAAAAACTAGAGATCGAACAAAAATCATAAAAGAATGAGAAGAAGAAAAATGTAAGAAGAACCTAAAAATTTATTTAAACTTTTAAGAAACAAACAAGCAAAACTCAAATACATCATATAAAAATTAAAGAACTTTATGAAAATAGTTAAGATTCCAACATACTTAAAGCGTTAGAACTCCAGATTTTTCAATAAAAAATGTTTTTCTTTTTTAATATGCCAATGAAAACTTTTTTTAAAATAGTTTTTTTTTACATTTATTCATTTAACAAAAGTCTTTCCAGCATTTACGAATCAGAAATAAAATTAAAAAAATAATTGTCATAACTTCTTTACGCGGTTCTGTTTAAAGATTCTTTTTAAAAGAACGATATTTTGTTGCATTATTTATTATTTTTGCATTTGTTAATTTAATCACAAGAATTTATTATTTATCATTTGCTAATTTAATCGCAGGACAGAATAAAAAATTTGCTATTAATCTAAATATTTGTTTGGACAGCTGAGTTCCAAACTGTAAGAATTTTTTAATATCCTGAGAGCACCTTCAAAATAGGATCCAACATAAAACAAAAAAATTAATTTTCTAACAAGATAAAAAAAACTTTTATTGAAGTATTTTAAGATTTAAAATTAGTAAATCTTCAAGCTTAGAATTAAGTTCTGTTTTCAATAAATTTATACAATGAGATAAAAAATAAAATGTTTTGCTAATTGACATTTTATTGTGACGGACAAACGTTGATTAATGTTAATCGATCCTCGATTGTGTTCTTCATTCGGATTCAATTTTTATCTGTCCATTTTTCTTGCTTTCTTAGTACTTCAGTGCGAGAAAACTCTAATTCGAAGTAAAAGTTTTGATTCAGAGTCACTTTTTAAAAAAATATGTGTCTTTAGTATCAGATACATCTACAACGACGGAGGAGTCTTCAAGCCCATCACTAAAGCTTTCAATTCGATATTCTGCGTGAATGCGACTGCTGAAGTCGAAGCTGCCTACTCTCCCTCCAATATCTGGATCGAGAACAATTCCACTAACATCAAACGCCCGATGAAGGTAAGATTTTCTACTTGCATGAGTCTCTCGAAGAAGTAGTGGCTTGAAATGTTGCAGATTTGGCAGAGTTATATTCAGCAGCATAGTTAATTTTTTTCCCTTTAAATGCAGCAGACTTCATTTCCGAATCCGTGAACTTCCAGTGTTAGGCTCTCCACTGGAAGTAGGTAAAAAGCGAGTCATTTTCATGCTTAATTAAGTGCAATTAAAAATTTCATGTATGCAAAGCAGATATTATGCAGATTGCCTTCTATGCACAAGTGTAGGATGGTAAAAGAAGCATTTTTAAGCTATTCCTTTTATCATTTATTTTTTAACACAAGAACAGCATATCTAATTAATATCAATAATTTTTTTCATTGCTCTCGTAACAAACGATTAATAGAACTTGTATCGCAAATTCCATGGATCGCTTCTTTAATAGGAAGTGAGAAGTTTCGAACAATTGAAACTTGGTCATTCTTATAGCTAACAGGAATATAACGTGTTTATAGTATTTTCGAGAGGAAACCTTCCGCCTCGAAACCACAGCCCAGGTGTTCGACCATCCCTCCCGATCTTACGAAATGATGTGGCATGTGGATAAAATCACCTCTTCCAACGAAATCCTCGGAACCATCGATATTTCGAGCATCCGATCTTCCAACTGCTCGGCACTGCGCTTCCCACGCAGGTTTCTGGACGTCGGCCTGTACAAAGTGAAGTACACCATTGAGATTTACGGTAAGTTCCTTCAGAAGTATTGATTCCCTGGCGACTGCTGACTCGCCACCGTTTAGGACATGCACGTTTTACTCATAAGCACCTCATTTTTGGAGAAAGCGCGCCAGTATGTCCCAATTATCATATTAATTTTACTTTTAACCACATTCTGATCGAATGTTCTTCTTTTAATTCCCATTGTCAAAACTTTTTTAATTCCTCATCTGTTACCTGGCGTGACTTGATGGATGAAATACACCATATATATATATTTTTAATTTCATAAAGACTTTTTTTTTGGCTTGCGTTGGATTTGCTTTATTTTTTAACAACTTGGCAAAGTTTACGAAGTTTTTGCCAAACATTTAGAAATGGCTGTTGACCTTTCGGTTCTTTTTTTTGGTCATTTATTTTAACTTTTAACCATATTCATAGCACAGTTTAGTCAAATATGGCTCTTGTGTCAAAAAATATCTCCCCAAAAAAACCTCCCCCTAAAGACTGCACCTCAAACTAACTAGATTCAATTTCTAACAAGCACAAAATGCTTTGATTCAGATCAGCTAAAAATTCGGGATCCCAGGTAAGTTGCAGGAAACGAATGTCTATTTTATATTTCAGACAACGGGACCCTGCAAGAAAGCCCGTCGTGTTTCACTTACCTCGAAATAAGGAGCGGAAATTTGCGACCGATGATCATAAGAGGAGGAGCTTCGTACATCTTGCGTGGATTCGGTCAGTTGGTGGACTTGGATGCAGGAGCGTACTCGGAGGATCCCGACAATCCAGGGGATAAGGTAAGAGTTGGAATTCAATGTGAGGACGAGTTCCAATTTCATAAAAAAAAAAAAAAAACCAACTGAGAAGATAGGCTATTGTTTATAAAATAACCTACTGATCTGAACATGAACCATATTTATTTGGCTGCTATTTTGAGGTCCAGGTTTTGAATATTTAAAAACAATAATTCAGATTTTACTTTATTTTCATTGTCAGTTATTTTTCTTCTCTTTAAATGAATAGCATGAAGAAAACCGTCCAGCCTTACTGGAGTCCTTTCCGAATACTAAATTGCACATTTTATGGAATCAAATTTTAAATAAATGATTTCATAATTTAGATCTCCAAATAGCTAAAGAATATGATAACAAAACAATTTCGTTAATTATTTCGCAAGAATAGTGGCGAAGCATCAAACAAAAGAAACATTACAAGGAATAAAAGTTTCAATTTGCTGCTTTTTGATCTTTACAAGTCATAACATCCGAAAGTAGATTTAAAATGTTTACTAATACTGTTTAATGAATAATTGAAAATTACATTTCCGTACATACACTGAAATTTATTTGTTCATTTCTGTACAAAAACGCAAAAGAAAAGCCGCAGAAAAAGAAAAATATTGTATATATTTTTTCCCAACGCAATTTGTATATAAAATAAGGGCAAGTCGTGAATGAAAAGATTGACAAATTATTTCATAACGCACTTCACTGAACAAGATTTGTTATTATTAATACGGTCTATCGTTATATGCACACATGACAGACATTCTTTTATGTTTCTGAGTTAAAAGAATTATAGCTTCAATGCAAATAATTGAGCATTATGGAGTTGGATAATTAAGACATTTCAAATGTAATATATATATATATATATATATATATATATATATATATATATATATAGGTTAAAAATTAATAAAATAATGACATTAGATAATGTTTCTAATAAACTAATAAATTGTTAATTTGTTAATCCATTATTCGGAACATCAATTCACGTCTTTTTGTTTGGAAAATTCCGCATATTTATTTGATGAAAATTTAAAATGTTTATTTATGTTTATAGATCTTTTAACAAATGTAAGTTAATCTGTTTTCCTAATTCAATATTTTCCATTACTTTCTTTTTTTTTTACATCAGAAATTTCATGTGGAGTGGTCATGCAGGTATGTGAACGCTTCTGATTTTCTACCTGACGGTGAAGTCTATGACGAAGATGTCAGCTTGTCTCAACTGGCTGTTACCGAGTACCGCATGAAAAAGCTACAGAGTAGAGAAGAATGCTTCAAAGATTCAAAAAGTAAATATATTTCCGTATCTATAACACAGAGTTTCTGTAAAACAGTCGAGTCATTGGTTGATTACTTTTGGATAGTTTCTCGGAAAGGAGTAAACAAAATAAAAAGGACTTGACATAAATAAATTTATAATCTATTTCACTTGAAATTTCACACACACAAAAAAAAAATGCATCTCTTCAGCTTCAAAAAGCACAAGACAATTTCACATGTCTCCGAGAAAGAATGATACCACTATAAATGCTTAAAGCATGCAATGCATAGTTTTATCAGAATAAAACAGTTCCTCTAAATACAAAGGACATTGAGTTTGTACGGCAAAATATTTTAATACAGATGGAAAAATTCGACGTATTTATTTGATGAAAAACTAAAATTTTAACAAAAATCAATACGAGTTTGAGCTATCAGATTATGATTTATGGGAGTTTAGATAATTGATTCTGACTGATTTATTAGCGCAACTTCATAACTATTCATTCCTTTGATGTTTTTGGTCAAAACCTAGACGGTTCGCTTGTATGATGCTTTTCACTAGCACTACACTCCCACGTTTCGATGCATTAGAAGCATCATCAGAATTTCTTATGAGGCGGCGCAGCTCATTAAATACTGAATTATTCTCTTTTTTTTCCTCTGACAAAAGACAAATCTATTGATTTTCACTAGAAAAAAATGCAACGTTAAATAAACATGGATGTAAAAGACACATTGAACAAAAATCTTCTACACCATGGCTTAGTATTTTGGTTTGTGGCAACTGTTTCTGCATCCATTTCTATTAAGGTAAAAAAAAAACTCGTATGTATATAAAAATTTCGAAATTTTTATGACGACTTTTAATTTGTTTCAAAACTTCTCCCTCAATAGTGCTTCTGGAATTCGTAAAAGCCTCAAACGAAATTAAAATTCTTTACCCCCAGGAACATACAATTAATTACTTTATAACCGAATGCTTTTGTCTGGCATATGAAATGCGGCTATATTGCAACAGACTTTTACGTGTTCTTATCTTATCTCTTACTTTTACCTGTTCTTAATGTCTGCTAAATTTAAACTTTCTTTATAATGCAACATTATTAAAACAATAAATGTGAAAAAAAATTTTTCCTTCCTTAGAACTTGAAGATTTTTACGACTCCAGGTTAGTTTTTAATACAGAGGAATTGCAAGATGCGAGAATATTATATGAAATAGAGGCGACAGTGTCGAAAGATTCAAGAAGACAACACGCAAACATTTATTTGGATGTCATCGAAAGCATTCCGCCAGGAATAATCATTATGTGAGTTTCTTTCAAATCTATGCTCACTTTATTACCTAAGTCTCAGATGAATAAACTTAAAATCCGCTTGTTTCACAATATTTAATTAATCTTCCATTCATATGCATGTAATTCATTGCCAGCTAAATAGTTTCCACACATCATGAGCTTTAAATTACAAAACCTTCTTTTTTTAAACCAAATTTAATGTTATTAGAAAACTTCGACTGTTTTTTGCGGATTCCACATTTCATCATTTAAAATCAGCAAAATGCATTTTACAGTAAAAGAAATAATTAGAAAATTGACTGTTTACTTTTAATGTTTCATTCCCTATTTCCATGTCTCACTGTTGGTATATTTAAATATTCACATTCTCGAAACAAAAAATAATCACAAGAAATTAAATTTAGAAAATCTTAAATGTCATCATGTATATTTTCGATATAATGGTAATGGATTTACTATGTCTTTTCACACTCTACTCCCAATATTTTTACGAAATAAATTAAAATAGATTATTATAGAAAAATTAGCAGATGAATTACGCCTACTTTTCAACAGACTTGTGATTCTTATATCCCAAATCGTTTGTTTATAATTAAAAAATGAAACTTTTAATCTGTGTTTCAATATTTGTTGTATGTTTTTATATAATTTTTTAAATATTTGTTAACGATTTTTCACTTGCTCTCTAATGAATTCATTTGTGTTTTACCGATGCTGTTTTAATGTATAGTATAAAATTTAATTGATTTTAAACTATTTTTTATTTCGTTATGAATTGGAGAAACATTCTTCAGAAAATTTCCTAATAATTCTGAAATGTACAAACTAAAAACAAAAAAATGAAAAAATATAAAATGTTTTTTTTATTTTATTTTATTTTTTTATTAATTTTATTGATATAAGTAAATTTAAAAATGGGAAAAAAATGCTTTTACCTGATGAGCAAAATCAGAGCTCGAGATACTAAAAACAAAATAATAATAAAATGAAGTGAATGAAGTCGCAAGAAAGAAAGCTAATCTTTAATGTCAGAGCTAAAATGTGTCAGAATATAGTGAAATTCCAATTTACATAACAGCTCTATTAGCATCTCGTCTCGCTTTCGTTATTTTTGTTTTGACCCTTAGATTTCTGACAAGAAAATTTTTTTCAATTCGTAAGCGTACTTCGAAATGTTTTTATTTTATCATTGGCCTTTCGTTTTTTCTGTTGCATCTCCTGTCATTTCTGTCGGTAGGTGTGAAAAATCGGTTGCTTGCCGCGTCACTGAAGAGGGCTTCCTCGTCAACCCGAGCAACTGGCTGGCTGTGAGGGCTGAATGCGTCACGGAGTGCGGCGGCAGGAAACTTCGTTACGAGTGGGAACTTTACGCTGTGAGCGATACATCTCACGAGAAAGTGACTCTGGAAAAATGGATTGACCATGTCATAAGTAACAGCTTCTTTCGCCAATTTATGAATATGTCTTTAATGACAAAAAATACTATAGTTATCACTAAATAATAATAATAATAATAATAAACAAGCATTTATGAATCTCTTAATAAAAAATCAATATTATTATAGGTAGGTAAACAATTCAGAAGTCATAATATAATTAAATAATGTTGTTCAAAATCTATGCAAAGCGGTAGTAATGGTGAGGAAGAATGTGTAAACTAGAATATAAATTCTTGTGAATTTTTTTTAATGTAAAGCATTTAGTCTGTGGATCTTAAATTAAGAACCTTTTCCACATCTTTACTCTCAAAGTCTTCGAGTCATCCTTCCTTGTTTGGAACGGTCTTTACAGAGACTTGTTTTCACCATTTCTAAGAAAACAGAAAGCGGTTATGATAACGCTCTAAGCCTTCTGAATATTATGCGAAGAAAAATAAACTGGGATCACAATCGAAACCTCTTCAATCATATCCTTATGTGAGACTGAATAAAATCTGTATTTTAAGTGACATAGCCCCAGTGAGCTTTGGAAGAATCCGTTCCTTATTTTGGCCTCTGACAAATCACTAAATCTCTTCTGTTTCCAATCAGTCATCAACTCATAGCGTTTCAATGTCATCGCACACAAATACATCGAGTGATAGCCAAACAGTAGAAGTATTTGGTTCAAACTTTGAACACTTTTCGAATCTATTAATAAAACCACATGCAATTTTCCCTTCTATTCAACTCACTACATTTTTGTATACAAATGAGCTACTATACAGACAAACTTCTCGTGGAAAGATTTTGTCAAAGAAAATTTTAGTCTAAAACACCGCATGCATATTTCATTGATTTCGTTTTTATGTTATTGCGTGACTTAACAGCGAACCAAAATTCTGTTTATTGAATTCAGGGAGTTCTGAAACAATACTCATCAAAATAGTGAGATGGCATTTTTTGATGATTGCAACGCATTTACTTTGTATTTTTCGTATGTGAGGCAGTAAAAAAAATAATTAAAGAATTGATTAAAAGAGAAAAGAGAAAAAGAAAATGAATTGTTCTGAAAATTGTAAACTAACCGTTACCTCTCCATTAGTTGACGAAGAACGATTGGGAATCAACCAGACTTTCTTTCGGACTTTTCGAGAACATCTGTCTTTCCACATCCAAGTCACGGGTACCGATCTGGACACGGAGCGACCTGAGGGTGTAGCCAAACTATACATTCGAGTCAACATGCCACCGTCTCCCGGCTCCTGCACTCTGAGCAAGAACTCGGGAGTAGCCACCGTCACCGTCTTCCAAGTGAACTTCGACCAATGGAGCGATCCTGAAGGAGAAGAGCTGAGGGACTTCAGCATTTACAGTAAGATTTGAAACTTGATCTGAGTATTAAGTTTTAGCACGGATGACACACGCGATCATAAGCGCAGACATGAAAGAAAGCGCATTCATTTCAGTTTGGAACTGAATGAGATTCTTGGAAGAGAGGAAAGGATATGATTTCAGGGTCGACAAGTAGATGGTATATGTTGTAATTTCTTGCATGATTGATACCGTGAAGAGTGATTAAATTTTATTATAGCTCAATTAGAAATAGATATTAAGAAATTTGCCAGCAGATAAAATATGTTTGTTCTCTGTTGAATTTGAATAGAATTATATTGGAAATTTTTAAAATGGATTAATCATTTTGCTTTTGCTAAAACAAAAGTTAAGGATTATAGATAATGGTAAAAATATGTTGAAGCTTTCTTCAAATTTAAATAAAGCATCATTATTTAAAATGTCTTTGCCATTTTTACCCAGTCAGATAGGTTAGTCAGATGTTTTGTTAGAATTCCTGAGGTTTTCGTCCATGAAATCTGCGAAGAATCTGTGCATTATAGTAATCTGTGATTCTTTTTTCGTATGTAAATAGCATTACAGTCACGACCTCCTATTTTCAGATCATAATGAGGAATTTTTTGAGATTTCTATGATTCAATGGCTAAAACTGCATACAAGAATTTGAAATTATATCGGAAATATTTAATAAATATTAAATAATAATATTAATAAATATTAATTAAATTTTGCTGTTTTCAAACATTTTTAGTCTACACAACAACAACAACGGCAACTGAAAACAACGACAAAACACTTTCTAATAGAATTTCGTTTGGTCACGCATTTTTAGGAAAAGATCAAACGGTCGATTTGCACTGATATTTTGGTTTGGGTCAGCATTATTTTGCAGCCGGCTACCCTGTAACCCCCGAATTGCACCGTGTCACGAGATTTGATGCAACTCACTGGTGCTTTAGTCATCTGGTGGCAAACAATTCTTCGGATCTGAACAACTTCTTTAGAAAGATCTTCTACCTTTACCGTTACAACGTGCCCTTTTTCTTAACTGGCACAATATTCTTTACTACAAAATCCCAATTTCCGAGGTATTATACTCTCTGCTTCCTATCTCAGCAACGCGCCCCGGAACAATAACTAACTGAACAGCTGTTCAGAGTCATACTCACCCAGCTCACCAATCTGGGTGTTCTGCATCTTACTAAAGCTGTCCTCTTTCTCTGATACAGTGCAGTAAACTGTGGATAATATCCTAAGTATCAAACCATACCATGTGACTACAGACACTGTATAAGGAATTAAAAAATTATCCAATTCTGTTTTAGCAAAGCATGCAAAACACTCCGGTAGTCACTACCTACTCATCCTCTTCATCCAAAGCTAAAATTAGTTTCCACTGATGTCGATGTTAAAGATTTTCCCTGACCCATTACGAGGCTTGAATTCACCTCCTAAACACCAGCTAAAAGAAGAGAGAGAAAAAATGATCCTTGGGTACCTTAGGACATAGACATCTGTAATTACGTAACAAAGATATTCCTGGGAGGTGTTTGGGCCAGCAGATGATTAAATGGAATATCGGTTGTTTTAATGTTTCTCATAAGATAACAATTAGTTTGAAAAATTATTAGAGGAGAGTGCGCCATGTAAACTTCTATCAAAAACAGAGACCTTCCCAGCGAACCTCCTATCGCCTCGCAGTATCCTACAAATGGTTACAGTGACTCTCCTTTTCTGAACCGTTAATTTCTAGAATCATTTGTAAAATTCAAGAAAAGTGTAATTTAAAAATAGTTCAGGTTAAATCATAACCTCTGGGAGAACCAAATTGAGTCGTTTCTTCTAGGAAAGTAGATATATATGTAGGCATATACACTAAGAAAGAGTTTTTTTTTTTTTAGAATTGCAACTAGATTTTTAACTAAAAATTAAGTGAAAGTTTAATATTTTTTGTTCAATAACTTCGGAACATGTCATAGTATAAAAAGCATTTTAACACTATTTTAATATTCGAAACATTAGCTTTTTAGTAAGAGTCATTTTGTTTCCATACAATTCATTCCCTTACCTTTGCAAATGTTTCAATATAGTTTAAATATTTATTTTAACAATGCTTTTAAATACTTTTATTGTTTTAGTTACGACGTGTATAGTAATGACATGAGTACTTTTAAGATGTGTCTCTTATCTCTGATGAGAGAGAGGATGCATGGATTTTTAATGGGCCAGGTATACATTCTGTATGGCTGTCCCTTAAAGTATAAAGCTTTTTTCACTTTGTTCGTAAATAGCAGATAAAAGCAGTGACTTGAATGTTAAAGCATCCGGTATATTTGTGGAGTTGCGAACTACCCGTTCTCTGTTGAATGGAAAGCGTCGCTGTTAGAACACGAATTCTCAGAGCGAGTGAATAGGGATTTGTACAGAACTGCACTCAAGGTCTTCGAAACTGGAGGACACTCAGCCATGGGATTTTTATTCGATCCATCAAAACCTTCTGGAATTCGAAATATTTGAGCTTGATTTCTAGACATAACTAATCCCATCATGATCATTGTGTAGAATTTCTACGTTAAAACGGTATATTTGTAATTTATTATAAATTTATCAGCAGTGACTCTTGAATAATCGCAATCTTGCTTTCAATACGTCACATATGTTTATACGTACTCACGTTGCAACGGCGGTACTGTGCGTTTTTTGTGTAAATGTAATCATTATTGTGCATTCTTTGTGGGCGTGCTATCATTGTTATAATTAAGAGTTGATTTTTAAAAATGATATAAACGGTGAATGAAGTCTACAACACTTTATGCTCCAAAGTTTCATATTAAAGGTTCGAATCTCTTGACAGTTTTTTTTTCTTTGTAGATTTTTATAATGGTAAAAAATTTCATTTGCACTACGGGGTGAAAACATTTGTAGAATTTATACTGCCACCAGGAAAATCTGAAATATTTTGTTCTGTAAAAGACGAAATGGGAGCCCTCACCGAAGTTTTCCTTGATACAGTTGAAGTAAGTCATGTTTTGTAGGCTATAAATTTTAATTTATATAAAATGATCACCAAAAAATTTGGCAATATAAAGTGATAATAATACGTTTTTTTTCCCCTTTCTTTTACGTTTGAAAGTTTCCTTGTTATTTAATTCCCAAAATGGTTTTGAATTGAATAGGTGTCTTCTCATTCATTCAATTTTATCGCTTTAATAAATACTTTTGTGATATATTTTTAACAGAAAAAGTAGTTAAGTCCCAATTTGGAAATTTAGACATTGCTAGAAATAACTCTCAATTTTATCTTTATGAATGTTTCGAGAATCTGTACTAATAGTATCACAGATAGGGAAAATCTTAGGATTCGCAGAGCATAAAGGAGCTTTCACTCATATTTTTGTGTCATTTCCGATTTAGCAATATCGGTTAACTACAAAGAAAAATTGAACACTACAAATGTGTTTTTCCTGTTCATTTAGAAAACTTCATCTGAATATGCTCATGAATAAAAGTTTATTCTTCTAAAATTGTACCACAAACCAATTTTTACAGACGATTTTAGAGTTTTGAGTATACTTCTTATGCTTCTATGGTTTTCTATTGTACAATAGCTTATAGAATTCATTCATTTTGTTCAGTTTTTACATCAGAAGTAACTGCTATTTTAAAAACTTTATCGTTTATTTCAGATTGTTCTGCAGATAGTTATATACTATACTCCAATTCACTGAGCACTCTGCAATCCCTATCATCTTTACATGCTCGCAGCCATTCTTTGCTTTTCACCATTTTAAACTTGTATGACAAACTTATCCGGAAGGCCTTTAAATTATTTTATGTTGGGTCCTCGCACATGTGGGAATTCTGGAAAATAATATATACCCAATCCTCAGATTCGTAATAAGTTTCATATAATGAAGCCTCCAATAGATATTATCTGCCCTACATTACACGGTACAAAACTCGACGCAGTAACTAAGTTGAAGATTGGGCACACTCGATTCACCCACCGGCATTTGTTGGTGGGGGAGCCAATACCATTTTGCTCAATTTGTAACAGTCCTATGTCTATTTTACACATTCCTGTAGTATGTCCACGGTTTCCTTTGCAGCATCTTGCATTTTTTTCAAAAATCTCACCCTGATTTGGCCAGGTTGCTTTTCAAAATTCCATGGGTTAACCTTTTTAATTTTTTAAAAAGAATATTGGTTTTTATAATTATATATACACAGTAGCCTCACTATTTAATACAGTACCATACCTTATATCATTGCTGCATTTTTTCATGACTCACATTTTTAGACATTTGGATTTTGTAGACATGCCATATTTTGATTTCATTATAAATTGATAAAAATATTTTAATTCCATAAATATGGAGCAGCGTAGCCAAAGATGGATTTTGTGCCATAAAAAACAAATAATCTCAAACCTAAACTCCTAATTTTATAATATGTCACATGTAGTATTGAATTTGATAGATGGATACAGAACTTAAAAAAAAACAACCAATCATAAGGGGAAAAAATAAAGGAATGAACAATCTCTAAATTGACATAAAGATTGCTAAAGTTAGCCTTTTTTATCTTTTATATGAATACTTTTTCGATTATTCCATTAATCGAAATGCATTAATTCCATTTATCGAACGCATTTATTCCATGTATCGAATACATTAATTCCATTAATCGAAATGCATTAATTTTTATTTAATGACTCTTCGCTAGAGATATGAGTGGAACACTATCTTCTACAATTATTGCTATACTTTTCGTAATTGCATGTCTGGTGAAAATTCTAATACATTTCTAAGGCAACTTTACCCGATGATGACACTCTGGAAGCATGGAGGTCGAACGTAAGTGTCGAATTCTTCATTATCGAAGGCAGAATGTCGATCATGGCGCAGGCGATAGCGTCAGAAGCCTTTGCAGAAGAAGCAGAGAGAGAAAATAAAGATGCCTCAGGTAGGAATAATCTCATCGAAGGAATTTTGCTTATACCTAAGTGACGTCATTTCACCCCACCCCCCTCTGTTTTTCTTGCCCAGTCGCATCTGAAGTGGACAAAGTGTGGAAAGAGTACCGGGAATTGAGTGGCATTGACAGCAGTTATTACACCAAAGAGGCGAGAGAAGAGATAGAAGCTATGCTTCGGGACCAAAGATCGAAAAGTGCTGAAAAAGAAGCCCAGGTGGGTCATACAGTTTTATATTAATTTATTGCATTTAAAAAAAAAGCATTTTTCCTGGATGCCCAGTTGCTAAAATGTTGATAAAAAAGAGTGTCCGGTTTTAAAACCAGCATCAAATAGGTGTTATAATTTAGATAATTAGCTAGATTAATGTGCCATTTGGATGTTACGAGAAATGCATTTCACCATTTTGAAATGTGATGAAAAGGAAAATTAATTTTTCCACACCACAGCACTGATCTAATTTTCTTTCATTTATTCCAAAACCCGCATGCATGGCTACATTTCAGCGGACTACGACATCAAAATTCCAACTATCTTCGATAAACAACGATTCACTTCGATAATCAACACAACACGTTGATAGGTATTCCAATAAGCTTTGTTTATCAACCGATAGACATTAGTTGAATTCAGTAAGAGAACTGAGGCATTTTGGACCTTTAAAAAACGATTTTTGGATTTTAGGCTTATAAAACACGAAACATTTAACCGATTTCAAAAATGAGTTATATATATAAATTTAATTAGATGGAGGCTAAACTTTCTAGTATACTCTCTAATGCAGATGCTAAGCCAGAGAACAACTTGCGTATTAACAACTTATATTAACTTTTGGCGTGAATTTAGCATTTTTACTGAATCTCTGTGATCCTTGGCGAGTCTTTCGGTAAATAACCCCTGACACGGCCTAATGGTATCTTGAAATCAAATTTATTCCTTAGACGCATTTTTCTCTACCGATTGAAAGCAAAATTTGAGGTAGGATTTCATTTAATCACGAAGTCCCATACCAAAGTTGTTATATTTAAGTCATTGCGTTTTTGAGCTAACATTTAACTTCTTGCTGGATTTGGCTCCACATTTAATAGGTGTCTGCATCCTAGACACTAAATCCTCGTACTGGATTTTATTCATTTCTCTTCGTTTTGCAGCTATCATGTTCACTTTTATTCGAACAATCGGGCAGACAGACTTCCTCTAAACGTAGTTTGCCCAAAATTTGATAGAATCTACAAATTTAG
>JAPMOR010035213.1:0-57541 GCA_026543865.1 Argiope aurantia | reverse complement strand
AATCAAAGATAATTTTTAAACGATATACAATCAAAGATAATTTTTAAACGATATACAATCAAAGATATTTTGAATTAATTTTGATAATTGTATGTACAAAAAAAATAGAATTAAATAGTATTCCTTAAACTGTAAACCTCAATATCAAGTAAAATTGCGAAGAACATGACAGGAAAAAAAAAGAAGAAAAATATAATTTACTCTTTTTAAATTTGTATTTTATATTTTAAATCTAAAATAATTTAGAAAATGGCATTTTGACGTAAATCCTTTCGTTTGAGCTCTCGGGAAATTGAGTTTTGTCGATTAACAGTGCTTTATTCATATTTTAGGTTCAGAGATCGCTAAAAAAAATTATCAAAAAATGATTGTGAAAAACTTTAAGAACTTCTGCAAAAGAATTATAATTCATTTCAGTTCATTACTTTGAATATATTTTAAAAACTGATATCTTTTTTGTTTAATGGAATGATGATTTTAGATAATACTTAACATATTTTATTTTTTGTTTTATGCAATTGCTTTAAATATACTTTATTAGTTTCATCTTATTTTTTTTCTTTTGGGTGATGATAGCACTTTAGATATTATTTAAAAATTTTACTCTTTTGTTTTATGCAATGAATATACTATATTAATTTCGTCTTTTTTTTCCTCCTCTGATACTTATTTTCTGAAACACTCCTTTATAATTAAAATAAAAAAAGCATTATAATGTCTATAAAAATATTTACTTCGTATTCGCAAAAGAGGCTATCTACTTATTTATATCTACATAACCTTAACATTTTTCAGTTTCAACTTTTAAATGATTTTGCATAATGAGAAATATCCATGCACAAAATTACAAATAAATTGGCTTTAAAGAAACAAAGATATAGCAGATAAATATATTTAAATGTTTTTTCAATGTATTTAAATTTAGCAAATAAGTCACTCCAATGATATTCCCTTTTATTCTTTGCATTCCAGACGATTATGCGGCGACTATGATCTATGAAAAATTAATGTTTTCTTTGATTTATACTCTCTTTAAGAACGCTGAAGCATGACTAAGTAATTAGAAATGCAAGCTGTTATGTGCATATATAATTGCAAAAAATAAATAATGGTGAAGTTGATAATAAATAATTAGTTATTCTCGAGGAAAAATATTTACAATAATCAAAATTCTGAATACGTTTAGCAATTGATATTAATAGAACAAGCAAAAAATTTTAAAAATTGTCTGCCAATTCAAAAATAAAAGTCTGATACTTATTTTCAGAAACACTCCTTTATAATTAAAATACAAAAAGCATTATAATGTCTATTTGCATCTCAAATTCAAAGCCCCTTTCAATTTTTTTTTTATTCTCAACATTTTTTTACTAGGACGTTTATTAAATAAAAGTAAATAAACAGCGAAATATTTATACTCTTTTGTTTCACTTTCTAAAAATGGAAAGTTTGATGAAATTTTAGTGCCACTGCATTAACCACTTAAAAGGATTTGTTTCCGCATTTTACTCAGTAATGTTTTGTTTATTCATATATTTCTCACTTTTTAAATGTTATACTTAATACAGAATTTTGTCTCTGTGTTTTTTTCTTTTAGTAAAGTCAGATCATTTCTTCATTTGCAATCGACTTCGATTTATCTTAAACGAATCTTCACTTTAAATGTAATCGGATTACATTCTGTTATATGAATCAATTTTTCTCCTTTATCTTAGAATTTATTTTTTAAAGAAAAATATCTTCATCAAAAGCAGCGTTAGAAGATATATTTTATTTTACGTTCCATTGTAATGATTTCTTAAAACTGTAAGGGCGACGTTTAAGTGCACTCCCCCTCCCCCCCCCAAAAAAAGGCGGAATCATATTATTCGGAATTTGTTTAATTTTTACGTCTCAGGTCTCGCTGTTCTGAGTGGAATAAAATTTTTTTGGATTATGTTTTAAAAACTTTGAACTTGTAAACTAAAAATTCTTAATAAATTGATCTTTATATTTTTTAAATCATAATTTTAAGGATAATCAGGATTTTAATGTAAATAAGAAATATTATCTCATTTAACATTACAAACTTAAATTGAAACTATTTAAATTTCAATTCCATTGTAAATAATTCATGAAATGTTTTCTCAAAATTGCAAAATGTTTTAGCATTATAGGTATTTTAATCTGGTGATTTTAGATACGTATTCGAAATAAAGCGTTACTATTTGAAAAATTGAATTTGGGTTAAAATGAATTATACATTGACCTTTGCATGAGAAAGTAATTTCATACATTTCTAGAGAGCATATTTTTACAGCGACAGGGTTTTGCAGTTTTATTGGGCAATAATTAGTTACCAAATATCAAGGAATATCGAGATACTTTTTTGTGGGACCATATTGTGAATGTAAGAAACATAATTATGCCCATTTAACCCTTTAAAATGCCATTTTTTTCTAGTCATATTATATTAAAATATTTTTAGGATAAAGATTGGCTTTAAAAAGTGATTCATTTAGCTTATTAGATGAATTTAATTTAAATAATTAATTTATCTGTTTAATTAATAATTAGGTAAGAAATGAAGACGCGCCATTTTGTACTAGATAAAGAACGGAAATATCTAAGTTTATATGACTGAAAAATTTGTCAGAAGATAAGCCAACCTATTTAACTTCATACAAAGATTGATGAATTTAGTTGGAAGCATATTTCCCATGGTACTAGAAAGTGTTAAAATGCGATATAAATCATTTATAACTTGTTATATTTTTCTTAAATAGTTGTTTTTAATACGGTTTGAATCGTTTTTTCGAAGTTTACCCAAGTTTTAAAAAATATCTATTAAAAACTCCTACAGTATTACACCTCTACGAATGTTAAATCTAAAATTACAACCCCTTATCAATATTTTGACAAATTCTATCTATAGTTCATTTTAATTACCTTAACATTTAATTTTAGGAGCAGCGCAAATGCTATTTTAGGACTGATCTCTTAATTTTATATTACAGTCAATGTGTGAAACCTCAGCGTATATTTGTTCTCCTCAAGTTTCCAATTCTATTAATTATATTTCATTAATTTTACTAGTTACAAGCTCAGGTATATTGGTCTGCCTCGCCGTCCGTCAGTTTTTCTGTGTATCTTACATTAAATATTTATATAACTGATTTCTTTCTTTTTTTTTTTACGTAATGATTTACTTACCATGAATACTTCTGCTTAAATACAATATCACGTTTCTTAGATGAGAACACCAATTGAATTTAGAACAATATTAGTACCATTAACCTCAAATTATCGGAGGTTTTCCCTACCTTAATTAAGGCATTATTTTGTATAACGGTGGTTATTTAAAAAATATATACAGAAACTCATTAAAAACGAAATGCCAAATCTAAAACGGAGGCAACAGAATAAAAAAAATGATTTAAAGGTGAATAATAAAAAATTAGAACTCCACAATGCATTATATAATACCAAATACTCTATAAATCCATATGCTGTTATTTAAATGTTCAATTTTCAAACATAATTTTTCACTGAAAGTTTTTCAGGTTTTGAAGAAATTTATTAGATATATTCTTGCAAATTTACAGTTAATAAAATCTCCTTCATATAGTTCACACTTATATTAATTCATTCTGAAAAGGAAGTTTAACCATTTGTTCCTTCTAGGTCATTTATAAATTCCAAACTGCTTTACATATCTAAGATTCCTTATTTTTACCACACAAAGTAAATTTTAAAGCATTTATTCAAGATTAATTTGTGTAAAAAAATTACATTGCAATTATTTATAACAGACTAATAAAGGGTGTCCCAAAGTTAACGCCAGATTTGAATTTTCCACTATTTGTGTATTACAGTGTTAATAACCTTATTTTCCTTATTGAATAATATTTCAAAAATAATGAAAATCTGGCACCCATCAGTTCGAAAATTCCAGAATTGATCCCCTAGATCGTGTGATTTGGCACCACAACTCCCACAAGCACGCGTGCATTGAAGGAGGAAATTAAACGCTGCATCAACGAAATTCAGCCACATTTATGCAAAATGATCATGGAAAATTTCGAAAAAGAGTACATATATGCCAACAAAACCGTGGGGGACATTTGCTCTATGTGTTATTCCATACATAACTCTATCCTGCGTACTTTGAATAAAAATATAACAATTTTAAAAAAAAATAACTGTTTTTTTTAATTCAAATTTTGCGTTAACACGTTGTGCTATTGTGTAGCATTCTACTTTTATTAACCCTAAACTATCAGCGGTCAACCTTTTTTTCTTTATTAGGGTTGGCAACACTTTACTGCATGAAAGGTGGCAAAATCAAACCTTGCGTTAATTTTGGACCTTGGTTAATTTGGTACATAAATTTTAAGGTTGTGTGTGCATAAAATATAATTCAAAGTAAATTGTTAGACAGATACAATGAGCGTAATCGATAACACTGCCGATACTGAAAGTAGTGATTTATCTTCAGGTAGAGATGAAATTAGTTACGTACTTGAAATCATGACTAGTCCTTTCTCATTCTACTACAGCACTCAAAATATCGATTATGTACCAATTGATCTAGCAAGATTCGATATTCTGAGAAACTCATTATTGATGTCCTCTTTCTGTCCTTTTAATGGGGTAACAGACACAACTTATAAATTCTTCTTCTGGTTTAAGGATAGAAATCAAATTAAGGTTACAATAGGAAAACGATAACGATAATTTTTTTCTGTATTTTATCTTAATCGATGATAACAAGAAAGTTCAATATTATTGTTCTCATTATATATGTGAAGAAATTTTAATTATCAAGGTATAAGGTTATTATTATCAAGGTATTTTTGCAAAACAAAAGAATGGATTTAAACGTATATAAGAATATGGAAAATATTTATTTTGGAAATATGTTTTTAATGCTTTTAAATAATCAATGATTCCTAGAAAGAATGAATTTAGCATATCTGGGATCAGGTCTATTAAGTCCTGAATTACAGAGATATAGGTGTATTTTTAAAAATTCTAGAGATAGGTTTATTAAATAAAGTTCTAGAGATAGGTTTATTGAAAAAAAATTCTAGAGATAAATTTATTGAAAAAAATTCTAGAGAATGGTTTATTTTTAAAAGTTAATAAAGATCTCTGAAAATTTCTAAAAAAGTGAGCTATGTCATGAAAAACAAAACAAAAATATTAATTAACAAAAATTATCTACACTCATAATTCATTCATGTGCTGCGAAAAATTTGAAAAAATTAGTTGTTGAAAGGAACTTTATTATTAACGACACGAATCGAAACGGCCGATTCCCATTCCCATTAATTGTTATATTTATATGAAGTATAGAGCAGCACATTAAAGTGATTAAGAAAAAATTGGCCTCTACACTTTCCATATCTAAACTCGTTGACTTTTTGCTTTCTACCAGAAACGAATTAAGCAATTGACAAATGAGACAGCTTTGTGATCACTCAGCTGGCTTTTTCTCCAATAAAAGATCAAGGTTGGTTTTTGATGCTGTTGTTTCATGACAATGCAGACTGATTGCGACTTCCGCCAGTATCGGGAACACAGCGACATTTATAGTGTTCTACCAACCCACTTTTCTTTTATTGCAAAAGCCCTTTGTTTTCTACATATGATTGCTTAGAAGTACGTTATTTATGCTTTTCGTTTATGATAATAAATAATTTTTTTTTGAAATCTTATATCAAATCATTATTTTGAAATCTATTATCAACTAATTATTTTAAAATCTAATATTAAATAAATATTTTGAAATCTAATATCAATTAATTACTTTTATATATAATATCAAATAATTTTTTGAAATCTTATATCAACTAATTATTTTGAAATCTAATATCAAATATTTATTTGAAAATCTAATATCAAATATTTATTTGAAAATCTAATATCAAATAATTATTTTGATATCTAAATTCTAATTAATTTGAATCAAATTGCAGCATTTAAATTCCTTTTTGAGTATTATTTATAAAGTATAAAATTCAAACTCAAAATATATTCTTTCTCTGAAGCAGAATTATATATATTTATAGGAATAATAAAAGGTAATTGCGACTAGACAGTGACATCAATATCTTTCAGCATGTTTTTAGAAGGAGCAATTCTTTTTACTTAATAGTCCTGGACCCAGATAAGTCACGATTCCAGCTCTGATAGATGTTTTATTTCCATGGCATTCCACATAACAATTGGTGCGTCTTTCATTAAGCGTCCAAGAAAGTAGCCTTTGATTGTTTGTCGTAAATCTTCTGTAGAATTACTTCCATAAGCTGAAGAATGTCGGTAAAAGAAATATCAGAGTATTCCTCCTTTTCCTTCTGAAGTAATAAAAAAAGTGAAATGATCTGTTTTACTGAAATTGGCGAGATTTGATAATTCTGAGATAATGTTTTAGTATTTATTTACAAAATAATTGAATTTTATCATGGTTTAAATATTTAATATACATAATTTTATAGTGATTATAATTAATATTTCTTCCTTTCTATACCCTTTTTATTTATTTATTGTTTTAAATATTTCAAATGATAATAGTAAAATATTTCTCAGATGCGCAGTCACATGATCGCCTGGTGAAAATTCCATCTCTGCGTTTTAAGGGTATTCTGTAGCAGAAGACTAGAGGTAATGAATCAGTTTGCTTTTCATGCTCAGTAATTGAATAAATCTATTATCATAAACGTGGATGCATTGTGTCACAAGAGGATATATTTCTCCGTGGTCAATGTAAGGTTTTAAATTTTTGTAAATTGTATGTAACGGTATTAGCTCATCCGTATTATATATATTACCTGCAATGTATGAAACATTCATATTTTATGGAATACCTAGATATTTCATATAATGTCTTTCGTTTATATGCAAAGTGTAAAATATAAGAATTACTACACAGGTATTTTATCGAACGAAGAAAGTATAAAAAAATTAATGATAACACTATTATTTAATCGTAATAATAGTAAAAGTCTTGACAATAGTATTTTGTTATTTATTCCTAGGTATTTTATAGAACTGCAAATACTGACGAAGAAAGTATGAAAGAGTCATAACAACAGTATTATTTAATCATGATAATAGCAAAAGTAATGATGACAGAATTTTGTTATTTATTCCAAGGTATTTTATGGAACTGCAAATACTAAGGAAGAAAGTATGAAAAAGTGATAATAGCGTTAATTAATCATGATAACAGAATTTTGTTATTTTTTCCTAGGTATTTTATAGAACTGCAAATATTAGAGAAGAAAGTATAAAAAAGTTCTGATAACAGTATTATTTAAATGTTTATTAATTTAGAAACAAGAAGTGCAAAAAGTATCATTTGCATCATTTTTATTAGCATGGCCACAAAGATTATTAATAGTTTAAGTTTAAACATTATTAAATTTATTAATTATTATTGAATTAATATTTTTGTTATTAAATTATTTAATGATTATTCAATGATGTTATAATAATTTTTAAATTATCCTCAATTAAATCCCGTTTATTACACTAAGCTCATCTCCTGTAAACAGAGCTAGTTTATTTGAATCCTTCAACGCAGTGATAATCAGATATTTAATTCTAAAATTCTGTCAATAAAATTTAGAGAAGTCTTTTAAAATTTCACTTGGATTTATGTGAATAATTTATTACGCAATATTAATAATTCTCTAACAATGACGACAAAGTTTATCGTACCGAATAATCTTAAAGTATAATTTCGTGTGAATTATTCATTAGTTTTTGTAAATTTGCATGAACTCTTAAACAATTTATCAGATGCTGCAAAATTGGGAGAAAGTATTTTAAATGATACCATCATTGCTGTCACTCAAACAGCATAGATACGATTTTGATGAGTTGCTTGTTGTTTAAATTAATCATGTATCTTGCCAAAGTAATTATTTGAATATATTTCAATAATTTCGAAATCATATTATTATTCCAATTCCCCTTTTGGTTTGTCTGCTTTCAGTGAATTTAAATGATACTGACATTAATGGTTAGAAAGTTTAAAAAATTAAATTACATGCGAGAAAACTTAAATTAATAAATTCAAAAATTCAAAGGTTTTCAGGGATTAATTATTTCTCATTTCCAATTCTTGTTATATTATTAATTCGGTTTAAATGTTATTCATCATTAACTTTTTCTAATATCTATAATAATTATTTCTTTATAAGAATTACCGATTAAAACAAATGTAATGATGCCAAGCAGGCATTATAGAAAACGAATCAATTCTATGAATTCTTTGAATTCATTTATGAACAAAATAACTTGGTGCTTGGTCACTGCAATCATGGCATAAATGTCTCAAATCTGTTCAACATATCTAAGCAAAATAACATTTCTTTAAGCTCTCGTTTATATTTTTTCCACGAGATTCCGAATTCATTATGTGCATAAATATTAACACTTCCTTCTTTCAAAAAAAAAACAGTGAAATTTTAAATCCATTTCTTAGACAATATCTGAATTTTAATTGGCTTTTATTCGCATACATTCTCACATGAATATGTTACATCCTCTATTTTATTTAAACTTTTATAACGTTTTATGTTGCATATTGAGCCAAATAATTCTCGAGCAAAAGGTTCACAACTTGTAATTCAAAACTCAAGAAGAAACGCTTGATTGAATAATTGTTTTGGAGTTTTAAAATCTGCATTTATAATCATGATTAATTATAGCCATATGTCAGATTTATATTTTAAAAACAGTCCCTACCTTTATTCAAAAGTTGATCTTACTGTTTCAGTTTAATCTATCCAATGTAGTTTGTTATTTTCATTCAGCTCAATTCTTTTATTTGTTTGTTTCCTCGATTATTCCAGGACTTTGTCAAAAATATCGAAATTGTTGCTGCTGCTTTTCTTATTACTCACTAGAAGGGAGAGAGGACTCATTCACTTAGATAAGGAATTTTACAATATGAAATTTGCTGAAGCTCCTGTAATAAAACTTTAAAAGATATTTCTGCAAGAAATAATGCCAGAATTTTGATTTCAATATTTGTAGTCGGATAGAGTAGGTTAGTTTAGTTTAGTTATATTAACATCCCATTTTAAAGCAACACTAGAGCTATTTAGGGACTGACCTCACAATTTTGAACCGAGATCAGATGACGAGAACGACGCCTGAGCTGACACCCCCTCTCCATACCACACCCACACTAGCGAGAGGACTTTGGTCCGGACGGAATTTAAAGTGCACCAGACCTGCTTACATGACGTTCTTCCTGAAACCTTACGAACCTAAAACCTTACCACCAGGCCACCGTGGCCCTGGATAGAGTAGGTGATGAAATCTTACAGTACAACTCATTCACTTAGATAAGGAATTTTACAATATGAAATTTTGTAAAATTATTATTACAAATTATCTTCAAAAATTATTATGAAAGAATCATTACAAATATTATAAAGTAAATTTTTTATAATGAAATAGTCTTGTTCTTAATTTTTTTCAATCCAGTTGATAGCGCAACTAATGCAGAAAAAAAAATTTACATTCAATTGTTATCAAAATGGCATTAACCAAGATATGACGGAAATAGCATCAGTTATGTTCACGTTAATCCTTGAGCCCGTTAGATTTTTTTCCTTAGGGGGTTATATTAAGGAACCGACTTTTTGCAATTATAGTTGAAGATATTGATACACTCAAATTTCGGATCACAAATATTTATGTAATATGACAGCCGAAATATCGGAATATAGTTGTAGCCGCTATGATATTCCTCGAGCTACGAAGGATGCTCACATTGAAATATACTGTCACCAATGGTTTTATAAAAACTCTATAACCGTCTTTACAATATATCACAACAACCATATGCAAATTATTATTTTATTTTAATAATCGAGTTAAGATTATGTGACCACCTTGTATTTAGACGTTATTCTTGCAAAATTCCAATAGTTTATACTATGGCAGTCTTCTTCCATATTTGATATATTGAATTTATATTAATTAAAATGAAAGGAGATTAAATTGGTTTCCTAGGGAAAAAAGAACATAATGCGTAAGTATTACTTTTTTTTAATTTTCTGACTATAGTCATTATAGGATTAAATTTTTCATTATAATAAAAAATATTGATATTATCTCCACTATTTTAAATTTTATTTTCAAAAATTTTAACCTCGCATTGAAGCAGAAATTCTATGCATTCCTTCAGAAAATGATAAACAAATAAAAGCCTTCTTAATTGCGCTTAATTTTAATTAGCATAAATTCCTCAGTATTTTCTCCTAAACGTCGTGAATATTTAAATGTATTTAACAAATGATTCAAAACATTCAGTTAAGAGATTATAGCAATGCAATATCTTTCATCAGTTTCGTGATATTTGGGTTGTAACTTCTCAATAAAAATTTATTCATATTTCACAGGAAAGTATGAAATATTTTGATTTTTACATACAGCAAATTCAAAGTTCTGTCAAATATAATAAAAAATAAAATAAAATTCAAACAAAAGTATTATATGCATAGCTTGTAAGTTAATATAGAAATTGAGGTGCATTTATTAATATAAAAATTGCATTGTATTTATTTAAAAAAATTATTAAAATAGAAATATCTGATTTATTGAATCAGATATTTCTATTCTTAATTATAATAATTTCCGTATCTGTAAAATATATAAACGTATATTTTTTTCCAAAGCTTGCCTTTCTAATGAAAAATTAGACAATTCTAGTAAACGATAATAAGTATCTGAAATATCATCTGCTTCAATTAGTTTGATAATGAATCATTAAACATGTGCTTTAATCAGTTTCGAAATGAATCATTAAACATTTACTGCTATCATTCTGATAATGAATCGTTAAGCATTTTCTGGATTGCTGATAACAACACAAATAAGAACCAAAATGAAAAAATATATATATATTCTTTGCTTAATCATATTAACGGCCTACTGAATTGTTTCAATTATTTTAGCACATTTTACTTCCGGTTACAAACTTTGATTTGAAATTAATATTATTCGGTATGACTATCAATACCGCAGTAGACAAGATACTAATAATTTTAAAAAATTTTAGACAAGATATTAATTATTTGAGAATTTTTATACCTCATTAAACTAATTTGTTTTTTAGAAGGAATGGTTAAATGTTGGAGAAGTAATTTATTAAATAATAAGCAATATGTAATAAAAAATAGCAAAAGCAAGATCGTACTCTCCACAAAATATAAAAATAATATTAATAATATAAAAATTATGTATAGCTTGTTAAACAGGAATTTATAAAAACTAATGAATACTGATAAAATTAAATCTCCACAAGATTTCTAGATTTTAAAAAATTGATTTTAAAACTTTTGATACTATTACGATATACAAAAGTAAAACAAAGAGCAAACTAATTTGTGACGTATATGTAACATAAAAATTGTGAAGAAAAAAAATTTTGGATTCTTTAAAAAAATATCTACTTAAAAATAAAATTTGGATAATGTATTAAACAAAAATTTTTTAATTTCACCTAATTAAAAATTCGAAAATGAATAATTTTTCATAATATTAAATAAAAAGGTAACAAACATAGATACAACACCAAATTTCGCAGGGAATAGGCTCAAAAAGCTTTTCGATATCAGAACAATAATTCATCAACAAAGTAGTTTCATTTATTAAGTTTTTTTTAATTATTTTATGTGCCGGGTGATTCCAAAGTCCTGAAATATTCTTGTATGCAACATGATACACTTAATGACAAGAAGTACTTAAAATCTTTGAAGTACTGAAATCGATGTCTAAAGGAATTGTTCTCAAATTAATTCACATTTCGTTATTTATTATTTATGCAATTCTAAACTTAAAAAACAGTATTTACACAGGATGAAAAAAAAATCTTTATACAAATCTTAAGGTTGGTTAATATTCCATGAAAAGCTCATATTCCATTAAACCTGTGTCAGTTGTTTTATTTAATCTATATTTTCTCAAATCTATAGCAAAAAGTTCTTAATAATGGACCTCTTTGAATTTGTGATATAATGTAACCCCGCATAAATAAATCCATTCTATATTACTGACCATCTCTTTTAATTTATTTAAAAACATTTTTAAAGCACGAAATTTATTGTAGATAATATTAAGTAAAAGAAAAAGATAATTCGCGGTAATTGAAAATGGCAATATTATTTTTCCTCATTTCACTCATAAAACATTTAATTAAGGTATTTTTTTTTTTGTTATAAATTCAACTTTCAAGAATATAATAAATTAACACAAAATAATGTTGAAGGCAAAGCACTGTCACTTTTTACTTCATTTTTTTTTTTGCATCTTTTTAAATACTTACATAAGTTTCATTATTTTTGTTATATAGAGACATTTGCATTGAAAAATAAAACTATATTAAGATGTTAACTGATCCTAAAATTTCTGTAGAAATACAAATACATTTCGAAAGAGCCAATTTGCATTTAATTCTTTCACATAGTATATTCGATTAGCCTGATTTGATAAGAAAAACTTCTACTGATTCCTTGATTGTATTGAAATTTGTCTATTCATAAAGGAGAGGAATTTCAATATTATCAAAGATGATATAAAAGATTTTAAATCTTATAAAGACACTGAAAAAATCCTCAAAAGAAATTGATCTTTTTGTTAGAAAATTTGAAAGAGTAAATAAATAGAATGAAAAAAAAATGTTTCGGTCCAAGGGATCTGAAAAATTAAACTGTGTTGTAAAAAAAGTTTTCAAATTGCAATTTTTAATTTTTTTTTTTTATTTTCAAAATAAAGGTGATTAATTTTTGCAAATTCTTTTGACCAGCATGAATTGCTCCAAACGCATTCATTACGAAAATCAAGAGAGCAAGAGAACGAAATCAAGAGAACAAGAAAAAATATTATTTGTCTCCGATTTTTACACGGTTGGAGAGTCCCCAATATTCAAGAATTTTCTAGTCGTACAGTAAAAAAAATCTGAAATGCACAAAAGAGACATAAAATCGATAATACTTTAAATTAGAAAGATAAATTCAGTTGCTATATACCAGCTAGCGACCCAGATTTGGCAGAACATTTCTTATATGAATTATAGGGAAAGAGAGTAAAAAAACCAGTCAAAATTTCGACCTCTAGATTTTGATGTGTATACATACTTCAAACCTGTTTGAGTCAAGATAAACAATTTTTGAAAATCTGTCTGTCTGCCGTTGAACTCATTAACGCCATCATGTAGGCACATGAAAATTGGTACGTTACATGAACTTTATAACTGTACTTTCAAACGAAACCCATCCACAAGAACTCTCTCTGCACATATGAACATGATAATTCAAAATTACAATAAGAAGAAAGCTAATTTGAAATTTTTATATTTTTATTATTAAACGTTTGTGACTGTATCGTATTAAAACACATCAATTTACGGCCTATCTATTCATGAATATATGAAAGCGGCAAATAAATACAGTAAACAGAAAGGGGGCATTTAAGTATTTAATTTTTGAACCTAAATAGTTTATTTCTATATATAAACGTCCACCTGCCAGTAATGTATTTTGTTGGGTCATTTGTTGCGCATGTGGAAATAGTAACTCGAAAGTATAAATTAAAGAAATGAAGTCGCTGGTCACTCGGTAGAAATAAATACCTTAACTGTATCAAACTGTTCTGTGAAGCTAAATATGATAAGCACCGTACTGTATTAGAAAATCAATGCAAAAATTTTGATTGATTAGTGCAACTATTCATAAATTATATAGGGTATCCGAGAATTCTTTGGCATATCACATAATTATGTTAAAATATAATTAAGAATAATGTCATTTTTTTTATCTAAATATAACTAATATTGCTCATAAAATTTAATTTCTCAACAATGTTGATTCTCAAATTCCAATAGATATTACCAAATTCCAATTTAATAAGAAAATTTCACTTAGATGTCATATCATGCGATGTTTAAAATTAAGTTTATTATACTTTTATCATGGGAGGGTTTGGAAAGTTGGTAAGTAATGAAAGTCTTTGCTTGGGTTAAAGCAACCTATCACATCTGTCATTCAATCTAAAATTCCTGAAGAGCTCGGAAATACAGGAAATTCAGCTTTATTTGGACACTCTATGCACAGTCTCAGTCTTTTGAGATGTACCTCTTTATAGATTTTTTATGAATGTTATGTATGTTATGAAATGTATCTCTTTATTGATTTTTTATGAATGTTATGTATGTTATAAAATGTATCTCTTTATTGATTTTTTATGAATATTATGTATGTTATGAAATGTATCTCTTTATTGATTTTTTATGAATGTTATGTATGTTATGAAATGTGTCTCTTTATTGATTTATTTATTTATAAAATATTCATATTTATTTTTATTCATTAACTTTAACGGTTCTAATGTAAATAATTAAGTAGATTTTGTTTCTATATTTAGGCATTTTGTTTTATAAAATTTTGTAATATATCCAAGATTTCTCTAATAAGCTGTATATTATTTCTTTTTCTCAAATCGTTAAAAAAAATTAAAACCTTTATTTCTGTAAAATAATCAAATAATGCATTTTTAAAATACATATTTTTAAAGAGGAAAAAAATTAAAAAATAAATAAATCGCAAGTTTTTCCCCTCCCTCTACTTAATTTCCATCAAAAGTAATTTGAAAGTTTATTTCTTTGAAAAAAGTAATTGCGATATATTTTATGATTAATAAAACTCGTCAAATCCACCAATATAACAAGCGACAAAAAAACAGGTACTTTAATCTGCTAGACGAATCGACGCATTAAATGCGTCCTATTAACTTTTATCATTCAGTCACTAACAAGAAAATAAAACAGAAAATAATCCACGAGAATAGCTTCGGGATACAAAACTTGTCATTAACTGTGAGCGTCTTGCTTCTCAATATTTCCGACCAATTCTCATTAAAAGAGATGAAAAATAATAAGTTTTATGATTGTTTCTTTAGTTGTGATCTCATGTGCCCTTTGTTGCAATATTATTTGCACCTTGTGTGATAAATTGCTATTAAACTCCACCATCAAAGCCCTATAGGCATAAACACTATTCAATGAATGCTTTTTCTTATAATTTTGTTTTGTCTTTTTTCCATCATGTACAAATTCTTTTTTTTTTTTTTCTATTTTTAATATTGTCCTTCATATATCAATGATCATTATCTGAAACTGTAAAAAAATAATTATTGTTACTTTTGGTTCATTATTCTTAATCCAAGATAATTTTATGGGCACTTTTTCTTTGAAATAATTATTAAAGAAGAATCTACTTAGAAAACATATGCTTATAAGATTATTGCTTTTTCAATTGTCATTGACGAATTTGATAGTATTTGTTTTATAATTAAATATGCGTGAAAATTAAAAGCAATAAAGACGGGGGAAAATTATAATTTACATAATATTTTTTAAAAACGTTGAGAACTATGAATTAATTTCGTTCGCCCTATCTATGTATGTTATTGAAACTAAAGTCCATTTAGAAAACAAGAATCTTATTGTTCCAATTGCAAATTCTTATTGTTTAAATTAAGAAGAACAGATTTCAGTGGGGTATATTAGGAGCACAACGATCTAATTAAGAATTTACGAACTGCTCTATTTTATTTATCCAATCTGAAGAGCTTGGGATTTTTAACATTCAGTAAAAAAATGATAAAAATTTGAATTTAGTTTAAAAAAATAATTTATCAGTGACTGTTAAATTAAAATATTTTATATCAAAAATTGCAAATAGCGAAACAAGGTATATTTTGATATAGCTAAAATTATCAGTGATATATAGTATTTTACGGTGACAATCGCATACAACATATAACAATTTGCGATCAGATATAATTAGCATATACAAGTTAGTTTTTTTTTGTACCAATAAAATGTTTTGGTAAATTTGAGATGTGACATTTGATGCTACAGTGACAATTCGTTATTCGTAAAGGCATTCGAACAATAAAGTTAGAAACAACTGAATCGATTGAACGCTGCATTAAAAGCTATCAAGAACCCTGAAAGCATTGCACATAATTCGCATCACATACTTTGCAGCTAAAACTTTAAAAAAATTGCTTAGGGATGTATTTTGTGTGTGTATGTGTATGTGTGTGCGTGCGTGCGTGTGTGCGTGCGTGTGCGTATGTGCGTGTAATAACTTGTTGATATGTTTTGCATTGCATTGGTCAGGATTTCTTTTATTAATAAAAGATTAACCACTTTATTAGTTGTCATGAAATAACTGCTCTTCCTTTTACTTCCATATTGAAGCAAAATACTTATTACGAAGATTACAGTCATTCTTTGTCAAATCCTTTTTGACGTCAGTAAAATCTGAAACCGAAAAAGTAAAAATGTGTTTAATATTAGCAATCAATTGAAAGCTTACGCTTTCGTAAATAAATGGATTTTTTATGTTTATTAGTAGCTAATATATATAGTTTTGCTTTGATAAAATTATAATAAAAAATTTTCTTTCTTATACAAAAATTATTTGTCAAAAGTTTCATTAAAAATTCGATTTTATTTCAATATTTCTGGGTGAAATGCATAGTAGTTATAATTATTTTTAGCAAATAATGGGAACTACGCAGTGTCAGCTTCGTATAAGAAAAAAATATTTATTTTTTTCTGTTAACTAGCTGCCTTTCGCAAGCAGTTAAATTACTGCAATTAATGATCACGGAAAAATTTAATTAAATATTTTATGTAGCTTGGTCTTAACGGTTTCTTCAGCAAAATGTTTCAAAAATTTCAATTTTTAGTTAATATAGAATTTATACTATTTTAGAAACCTTACACCGTTTGTTCATTTTACGATGCATGTAACTGTATATATTTATACTATATACTAGTTCATTTTACTATTACTTTGTCACCTTCTCGAAAAATATAAGAAGATGAATACACTGTGCTATTTTTAACTTTTAAACAATAGTAACCAATATTCTAACTTAAACGCTATAAATTTGGGAATTTTTTTCATTTTTATACTACTTTAACTATAAATTTACTTATTTTTCTTATTTTTCTTTTAATTAAAAATATATTTTTTCTTTCCAAAAATTGGTTTTGTCAATATTGTTTAATATTTAGGACAGAAATAATTTCACTTTGTTGCACATTCCATTATTTTTTTGTATTACTATCCATAGTAATTCAGTTTTGGAAAAAAAAATACCTCCAACTTTAATAATGACTTTTATCAATAACTTCGGTGTTCGTCTAGAATTCTTCATTGTATTATTGTTCGTGATGCGTTTAATATTCACTTAAAATTCTTACACATTTATGTTTTTTTATAAATAAATACACCTAAAATATTTTTTAATTAATTAAATGTACGGAAGATTTAATAAATAAATACTGCAATCATTAAAACGTTAAATTTTTGGATTTCAAGCTGATGTAAATAATTACTTTTGGATTTTTAGGAGTTATGTCAGAAGAAATGACAAAATTTAGCTTAATTTATTAATTAAAATTTGAAAATAAATATCTCCTATTTGCAAATTTCCATTCTCTATACTATCATTTAATAACTCTTTAAGATAAGATAAAAGATTTAAGATTATTTTCTTTAAGATAATTAATAAAAGAGCTTTTATGTTTTGAAATTTACTCGAAAAATTTCATTCTATTCCAAACTGTTTTTGAAATCCTCTGAAAATTAGTTTTCGCAGTAAGCTTAATAACTTATTAAAATTAATTTAATTTTTCTAAAAATTCCAAAATTCAACTAAAAGATGTGAATGACAATTTAAATATTTGTTTACAAAACGGAATATGCCAGCAATGGTTTCAATAATAAATTTCAATCGCTATCCACCATCATAAACCAGGCATTATTTCAATTTAAAAATTGAATAATGCCCGAGAATAAAAAATTTAACAGTTCAAAACAATTTATAAATTAAATAAACAATTATAACCATCAATAAAATGGCAACTCTTTTTATAAATTTAGCTTCCTTTATTTTGATTATTTTGTGTTTAGATTACTAGAACATCTCGGAACTATATCGTTTTCTTGCAAAAATATACATATGCTCAATGGAAATGCAAATTTTTATTATTGAAATATTAATTAATTAATTATTACAAAACCTCTACAGAGTCTTATTTAAGCTTCATAATGTTTGTGGTCAAAATTTAAAGAATAAAATTCTACTTGAATCTATTGGGCACAACAGGCTTAACATTTATATTTCGTTAATATACATTTTCAATGAAAAAATATTTTAATATGAAACATTATAACACACACAAAAATTTCTTATAACTTGATTCAATTATAAGAAAATTATAATTCAATTACTTATAACTCAATTTTAAATTAATATAAGAAAATGAGTTGTATCAGAAGATTTAAAAAACTTCCAAAATCTAATTTTTTCTCAGTCATTCTCAATAATTTTAGAGAATGAAAACGAATCTTTAATCAATCATTGGGAATGACAATGAGTTAAAAAGAAATTATTTAAACATTCTACAATTTTTTTTTCTTCATTAAATAGGAAGGGCAGTAACAAAAATATATTATTTTCTATTTATGTAAACATAATTATTTTATGTTAACATGATTAATATTCGCGAAACTTTACACAGAGCCTTCCTCATTTTTATAATATTTATTTATAAGTTTCGAAAATTATTTCTATAAATCAGATGAAACTGCTTGATATTAATTAATTAATATATTAATGCTATTTATATGGATTTTTATTTCCCATTATTTTTTTTTAAATCGTTAAAAATTTCCGGTTTTTGTAATAATTTTAGAAATAATGACAAAAATTTCTGATGCATTTAGTATAATCAATTGTATCAGATTATACTATAACTTTATTTCATTTAGTTACCTTTGACTATGTTTATACCAAATTCATATTCGTCTCACTTTCAATCATCCGGAATTTCCTGAATGTATTCAAGATGTGCTGCATGGAATATAGAATTCAAAATCATACATATGTCATTTAGCAATCCCTATTTTTTATTAGTCTTTAAATATTGTCTAAAAATATTGTATTAGTCTTTTGCCTTGCGTATTTTAATTAAGTAAAAACAAAAGAAGTTATCAAAGGTTTTTAACTTATACAAAAAGAATACATTCGCATTCCACTTTTCAGAAAAGACTTTTTTGTATAATTATTTATTTTTACAATCACATTTACCAATAACTATTTTTCAAACCTGTTTTTATTATTATATTCAATATATCATTACTTTGCTTTTGGTTTTTGTTTTATAGTATTCTGTTGAACAGAATTTTGTTAATGTTAAATAGATATACTTGTTTCCACTATTTGATTAAAGTAACGTGGATAAATATGGTTTTGAAGCTAAAAAAGATTCTAAAACACAAATTCTCCGTTAAGTAAAATGATCTTCCCCTTTAGCATAAATTTTCATGTTAAGTTGAAATCCAATATAAGTGGACCATTTAAAAATTATTCCTTTCAGAATTTGCACTTATCATTTTTCGATGGTTTTATTCCTCAGAGATGAGATACGAAATTGAAAAGAAGAACCGGATTATCCGGTTCTCCGGATTATCCAGAGAACTTAATGAGACAAGTTTTTCTTCTAGCAGCTCTTTTCTAATGTTGTTAACCAACTTTTATACGTTTCGTTTTTTTTTTTAATTTTGAAAATTGTATTAAATTTCTGTGTATTACTTAAAAAGAAATAAATGCCTCCCCCCTTGAAGTTGTTAAAAGTTGCAATATATGTTACATTAAAAAAATCCATTTAATTTATTATCCCTTCCTCGAGTTTGAAGAAATCAACGCCAAATAACACATGCTCAAAAGGGTGATGAGTTCCGAAAAGAGAATGAAGTATCGAATAATTGTAGAATATCAAATTCTACATTTGAACTCATCTACTATATATCTGAAATATAAATTTTGAATAATAAAAAAACAAAGTTAGAAGGAATTTTTAATTGTATATCATTTGATGTGCATAATATTTGAATCATGATGCATTTCCAAATTTACTTCGTTTCAATGTTTAAAATCATCTCCTAGATGTTCATATCGATCTTAAGACGTTTAATTCCATTTTAAATTGAACTTTTTATAAATTAAAATATTGATATTATAAGTAATTACAATAATTATCAATATTAAACTGCCTTTTTACATTTCAAATTGAGAGTCATTGAATATACAGAACAAAAAAAGGGATGTGATTGAAATGATTTGTTTATTTTGATTTTATACTCGGAAATAAAATTTGTCTATGCTGGTCAAACATAGCATATGACCCGGACATACAGATGTGCATCCATAAATATGCTAAATACACATTTGTCCATTTGAACAAGTTTTAAGAAAGGAATAAGTGCAAAAAATGTCATGTTTGGTTTTTTCACTATATGTGTATTATTACAAAAATGCTGATCGTTAACTAAAAAAAGAACGAAAGCATATCATGGTACAATTGAAACAGGAAATATATATCAACTTGAGGAAAGGGAGAAAACCCAGTTTCATTTTCGTTTTCTTTTGCAAAAATTACCATTAAGACTTTACTCCCGGTATCCAACAATTTTATCTGTCATTCCTTTCATTCTCATTGTTTTGAAGCTTATCACATATTTATCTTGCTGATCTATTTCTCCAATTTATAATTTATTTTAATTTATTTATTGCCATATTGCCGAGATGTGAGATACATGTTAACTCGATTTTTTAATGAGATGTCATGTTTTTATTGCAATTTACTTCTTTGGCATAGTTTGCATGTTTTACTTCTATAGCATAGTTACAATTTGCTTCTTTAGCATATGTGGTCATAGTTACATGTTTTGTGTTCAAATTAATGCAATGACAATTTTTAACCACATCTGTTATTGATACCGAAATTACATCATAAAAAAAGAGATTAAACATCAGATACTTATGAATTTCAGAAGACAAGATTTTGTGTTGAAAAGCATATATTAGAATGGATATCACAATTTTTACTGTCAAGTACTGATACTAGTACTAATTTTAGTATTCAATAAAATATAATGCACTGAAATTCAAATTAGTAATAAATTCATTGAATAACCATTCAAGAGGAAGAAAAAAAGAGTTTTGCTTTGTATTTGTTCAAAAAATAATCAAGGCATTTTCATCCCAGGAAAGTCTTTAATTAGAATACTTACTTTTTACCATAAGATTATCTCGCCCCATTTAACGAAAGGAGTGTAAATGCCCATTGATAATTTGATGAAAAAAATGCATTCTTTCAATAAAAGTCAAACACAAGAGTTTCCTATTCCACCAGAAAAAAAAGACGTACAATAAAAAAATTTCAATTCAACGCTGGAAGATACAGAATGTATGGAAACATAGTTTTCAAACTTTCCATAAGAGTCCAAAAAATTGAATGCGAAACTTCATTCCAATAATTTCGTATGATAATAAAAGTAAATGATTGTGCTGAATTTCAGAAAGCATTTTGTACATAATAGTATTAAAGATGAGATAGAAATGTATAACATAAATTGCAATAGTAATATTTTTTAAATCTTTTCCGATTTATTATCAGTAGTTAAGCCTAATTTACTCTTCGTTTGAATAAGGTGGATAATCTATGGTTTTTAGCCTCCTTCTTTGTTTAAAAATTACCGAAGGCATTGGAATAGCGGTTTTATGTAAATAATTCTTTAAAGTGCGGTTAAGAAAAACTAATAAATAAGGATAATGGGATTTTTTTTGTTAATTCATTCAAAATATACCGTTTTGGGATTCGTCCTTCTTCAAACTGCTGATTCAATTCGTAAAAACTGATTCATTAATGCTGAATATTTACCTCATTAATATTAATACAAAACGGTAATTCTAGAACAATTTCTTTCGAAAGTTATTTAAAAAGTGGAACAAAAGGGCTTCAATTACACATTCGACACCATTTATTTCTGATCCTGGTGTGTTGCGCTAAAGGATTTCACAGATCGTCTAAATAGTTGCTAATCCATTTTAGGAGTGGAGAAAGGATTGTATTTGCGGCCATACGAATCTGCTGTTCAAATCTTAAGGTTTCCATGACAACGAGGAAGTTATTTGGAACTTGCTCATTCAAGCTTGTCCGGGAAAACTAATTGTTAAGAGGGAAACAGAAGAATTTGGTGAAAAAAGCCGTTCACTTTCAAAACCGCAAGCAGACGATATTTTTAACAGTGCTCATATGTGCGTAAATAAAGTTTCGTAGTTCGGAAGTTGAGTATCTGTGTATGTAGATTTTAGGAAAAAATGGATTTTCTTCGCAGTTTCAAAGTAAGTGATTTTCACTTAATTCAGTCTTTTATTTACTCAGTAAAAAAATTTAATAACTATATTCAATTTAATAACTATATTATTATTAAATATAAATACTAATATCAAAGCAATATTTCATTCTATGTTTCTGATAATTATTGTTAGATCTAAAGATCTTTCTTATTTTAAACAGAGTGCCGATCTGATAAGAATCCGATATTTGCTTATGTGTTGTAATTTTTTTAAACTGTCTTTTATATTTTTGATTATAGATATTAGAATATTATTAATTTCATTATGGAATGAATACATAGTAATGGTTGCTGAGCAATAAATTGCTGCATTTTGTTTTCACTTTCATGTATTTTTATGCTTTTCGGTAACAAGAAAAAAAATGTGTAGAATTTTCTTGATTGAAATCGTTAAATAGATTATTTTGTAAAATTATGAATATTTTCACTTTAAATGATTTTGTTCTATATTAACAGGGTGTTTTTTCAAATGTTCATAATTTTGTTTTGCTTTAAAATTACTATAAAATTTCTTCATGTGCAATCACTGTAAAATTAGAATTTATCTGTTTATTTTGGAAATATGCCAATTCACTTTTCTGAACCTCTAAAATATTATTAAATATCCTTGTAAAAGTAATATAAATGATTAATTCTAATTAATGCTGCGAAAATTATTTTTAAATAGTTTTAAACATTATCCAATGTGTCTGTTTTATATATTACGGTAAGAAAATGCTGAATTTCATTAGCATTGAAGATAATATTCCCAATTTCCCAATAAAGCCACTGTAGGCCCTCCCCTTCTTTTCTAGCTATTAATCTGATAATTATATTTTTATTATTTTGAAAGCTCAGGGTAGGAAATAAATTATTTTATTATAATAATTATTATCTTCATTATTTTATACGATGAAGTAAATTTTACAAATTATAAATATAAAAATTACACGTGTGGAACAATAAAAAATAAGAGTAATGAGTAATGAGTTAAATAAAAAGGAAAATAGTATCAGTTTTCAGAAGTTTTCAGTTACAGATTTTATGTATTTTTAAAATAATTTCACATTTTATGGTCTGAAAATAAGTTATCTTCATTTGATGTATTAACAATAAATAAAAAAATATGTTTTAAAAAAATGATTTTCATTCAAAAGAAAGACTCACGTTTAAAGAAATAAGCTTTAATTTAATATAAAAATATGTATAAAATAGTTCAAATAGCATTTAAATTTATATATAAACTAGAAATTATAAGATAAATCAAAATGTCTTGAACTTTCTTATAATTATCTGCATTTATTACCTTAAAATTCCTTTGAGATAACATAAATAACTTAAACCTTAATATTTTTCTGAATTAATTGCTCCTGCTGAAATAGTATCGATACACTTTTAACGTAGAAATTTTAAGACTGAAATAATCTGGAGCAGAAAAATGCTTTTGTGATCATAAGAGAGGAAAAAAAGTTCAACTTTCATCAGGTCTACTTCAAACTAATGTCTTTCGAGTGGTGCTATGTTAAAATTTAGAGTGGTAGTGACCGGTTCATTTGCCGCCCTCTCATTTTATAGTTTTAAATCAAGGTTCGAAACTATAAAATTCATAGAACAGCAGATCTTGTATATTTTTAAAACAATTTAATATCATTTAAATTCCATTCCTATTTAATATTCACCTAAAAGTTATTTAAAAGTTACTTTTTGAAATAGAAGCAATATTTTAAATAATTCTAAGGAGTGATTTGAGCATCTTTTCATAATTATTTTTGTATATGTTTCGTTTACATCAAGAAAATATTTATCTTCAAATCGTCTTATCAATTACTTCATTTCTTAAACATTTTATTCAAAAAAATTTTAATTACTTTGTAAACTGATATATTCTTATTCTCTTGGTTACTATTGAGTGCAAATCGTCCAATTTTTTTATATGTTTTTAAAAGTTTCGTATTTTAATTGATAATTTTATATGCTACATTATTAAAAAAATATATCAGAATTCCTTTTTTAAGTCTACAAACGCAAGAAATTCATCTGTTATACTAAATTATAAAACAGCTTTGAAAAGCTTATAAAATATTACATTCTATATGTATTAGAAAAACTATGCAAATTAATTTAGTTATATGTATAAACTCAAGAAATCTTGTTTAAATCTCATTAAAAAATATAAGAAATCGAGAGTTTTATTTCATGAACATGTTTTGAAAATAGAAAACATATATCTAGAATTAAATAATAAATGCTATTTAAGGGAGCCTTCACCAGGTTTTATTTTTGCATTACAATAAATTTCTTTTTACAAAAATTATAACTTTTAAATAAACTAAAGCAATTTTTGTGCAGAATTTAATATTCTATATTTATTTACAGAAGAATAAAATTATTTTTAAATTATTTATTTTATTATTATTTTTATTACTATTTTATTTATTTATTATTATTTTTATATAAGTACAGATATTTCTAAAGATATATAATCAAAGAAGGAAGATATTTTTCAATACAAATATTGAAATAGTGAAAAATTTTCGAATAATCAAACACAATATATTCAAAAAGTGTATAGAAAAGAAAAATCTCTGAAAAGCTACAAATTTATTATTTACCAGTTGATATGCTCTTTGGATTTAAATCCTTTCATATGTAATATTTCTAACTTGAAAAATACTTCTATATAAAATATTTTAATATAAATATGCAAAAAAATCTTTGTTTAAAATATTTATCTTTTGCTTTTAATTAAAATTAAATTAACAACTGAACCAGTTGGTTCTTAGAAACCACCGATAGTTCATATTCTCCATAAGTTATTAATATTTGTTATAAGAGTAAAGCTATTTCAGTTCAAAATTGTCAAAATATAAGAAAGATTGTCTACGTATAGCAATTGACATAGACTTAGTTTTAAGCATTGTTAAATTACTGTCATAAGACCAATAAAAGCATTATCGAAATGCATATTAAAATAAAAGTAAAATTTGAAAAGGGATGGCAGAATAGTTCAAAAGTAGGAAAAAACAGGATTTTTATTACTTTTAATTAATTCAATGTTTAAATAATTTATATACTTTGAGAAATTTACAATATTCTTTTTCATGTCTTATATAATAAATGTATACATTTTTATAGAATTCTGCGTAGTTGCTTAGGAGAAGATGTGGAACGTACTTATATAGTCACAACAACTTTTACTTATATTAAGATGAGTGTATTCAAAAAAATGATGAAACTTATAAAACATGTTTTTGATAAAGTAAATGATGTTATTAGTTTAATTTTTAAAAATATATGTTAAATTTTAAGATTGCAAAGGAAACTCAAAAGCAAAAGTAAGCACATTTTCTAATGTTTCAAGGTTAAGAATGTTATTCCAACAGGGGAATCAGAAACTGCTAAATAATTATTTTATGATATATCTTTGTAATTCTTAAAATATTTTTTATAACTGACAAACCATACTGTGCAATTTCCTAGTAAATTACATTATGTTCAACTCTAAATTAAAAACATTATGTTCAACTCTAATTCTTATTTTATAAATTAATAAAAAATGTTCATCAAATATGTTCTTATTTTATAAATTAATAAAAAATGTCTGGGTGGTAATTTTACATTTAACCTCTTACCCACTGTTAATGTACATCTCACTTAAGGCTATTATTTAATATGAACCATATTGTTACTAAATGCTAGCATAAATAGCATTCATATCAAGTCTTAAAAACATACACATCTAAATATGACAGTTTTATTGGAAACGGCAGCGAATATAAATTTATTCAATTGTGTAGTAGATGTTAGATTAGCCGATTTTATAGATTCAAATCATAATTAATATTAGAATTCAAAATAATATTAATCTCTAATTAATAATTAATGAATTAAAACTGATAAATAATGATACGCTTATTAAGATAGATATCAAGTGTTTTGCACAATTTAGTCAAAGGCAGTATTTAAATTACTAAATTCGAACATGAAATAAAACAAAATAATTAGTAATTAATGAACTAATTCTGATGAATAATGATACGCTTATTTAAGATATACATCAAGTGCTTGGCACAATTTAGTCAAAAGTAGTTATTAAATCGCTGAATTCGAAGATGAAAGAATGCAAAATATTTATGTATATGCATCAACGATTTGCTAAAGAAACAGCAATGATTAAACAAGCTACATGGAAAATTATATGATTCGTTTTTTAAATTTTGCTACTGAAAGAAATTCAAAATTTTGCTTCCTTACAAAATATACTCAAGCTGTTTGCAAATGAAATAGAAAATATTTTTTAAAAAAATGGTGCCATGAGTAATTTTTATATTTGAAAGTACTAAAAAGTTGTACTAATTGTAAAAATTTGAGGAATTAAATTGAGGTTTTACTTAAAGAATTCATGGAAGATTTAAAAAAAAAGCTTTAAATTTATCAACAATATCTCAGATCATTAAATTTATCAACAATATATCAGATCATTAAATTTATCAACAGTATCTCGGATGACAGATCATTGAAAGAAAAAATTTCAAGATGACAAAAACTAAATTTAAGTATCATCAAGAAAATCTTTTGACTCCTAAGATTAAAAATATATTCAATAAATAATATTTAATAGTTTTCAAATGTTGGCAATATCTGATATGTAATATATTAAACTGTAACTTTGGAATTATTAACATTATACTTATTTTTCATTTCAATAAGTAACAGTGTATAATTTTTACAATGCTAAGAATTATTAGTTTATATTCTTATTAATACTGAGCATAAGAAACATCTTTCAATAAATAAACCCTATTGAAATGTATTTTAGAGAAATGTAGCTGATATCACCAATTTGAAAGCACTTCAAAATGCATTTTGTTAGCTCTTTAACTTGTAATTAAACTCACACGACTTGCCTTAAGAATGAATAACCATTCCTAATTTTTCGTTGGAGTTCCTTAAAATTTCCATTCTTTTAAATTTATTAACAAACATTTTCTCAAAAGAAACTTTTGAATTACACAGCGGTTATAGTTACAAAGCTTATCAATCTTGCCATGTTAATAGAAAAGGAAATAAAATATTAAACCCTTAGGATACAATTTTGGAGTTCAAAAACAGCGAAAGAAAAAACACCTTTCCATGAAGAAATCAAGTCCTTCGGCGAGCACTTTTGAAATTTTTCTCATATCTTCCAATCTTTCTCACGATTATTTCTCAACTAGGCTTAATTGTATTTTTAAAGTTAATTCCAATATATATTTATTTCCTTGTAAGCATATTGAATATTGCTTCAAGTCTTCAGTAAGTGAATTCCAAAGATGGAATTGTTTATTTTGATTTTCGTTATTGAACTATGTTACTTTGAAAAACTGGAACAGATAAAAGAATAAATCGAGAAACTTCATCTAAGTCATTATAAAATTTGAACATCCTTCAAAATAACCTTAAGCTCTTTAAAATCGATGATCCATATTAAAATGATGCGTTTGCAATAACTTTTACAAAGCTAAGATTGCTGCCAATTTTCGGATTTAAGAGCTATTTGTTTCTATTATGCAGCTTTTTGCATTATTTTTTTATATTTTTTCATGTTAAATATCTTTTTGCATCGAATTTTTAGATCTATAATAGGAATTTATATTTATTTTGTTTAGAAAGTATTATTGATAAATAAGTTTATTTTTTGTTACATTTTACTATAATTTTGCATTTACTTCAATAAAAAATGGAAATAGATATCAGCAATTTTTTGCGCCAAATATTTAAGAATTTATAATTGCAGTTTAACTATTTATAATTTGAATTACAAGAAATATTTATTTTTTATACAATACTTATTTAAAAATACAATACTTATGGTATTTTTGGATTGAAATCCTTCCAATTGAAAATATATTTGAAATTACGTAATTCATTATTTTAACTAAAGCAAACAAGTTAGATAAACAACAATACTTTTAGCCGTGAACTTTAATTAGCTTTATTGTAAACCTTTACAAGTTTTTTTAAATAAATTACAACAAATTTATTTCACATGAAAAATTTATAGTTTCAGATAAACATCATTTCTCTTTTAAAATTGAGCAAAATACACCTCCGCTGGCTGCATTTACAATTGTATTATTTTTACAGCTGAATTATTATCTCAAATCGTCAAAACTCTTAGAGCTTAAATTTCCATTAATCACAGTCTGATCGTTTATTCTCAGCATGCTAGAAGTATCGCCTGAATTATCGCCAATCAGATGTATTTTGTGTCGATTTTTCCCATATAACGGGAAGTATTTAATATACTTGATGGCAACTGTTAAAGTGATAATCTCTCTAAGCAGATATTTATATATATATATGTATAAATACAATCCTAATTTAATGATGTAGAACCTGAGTATATGACACCACAAAATTGTGTCTGCAATAATAATAAGTCATAATCTGAATAAGATTGTGAGCCAGATAACATCATTGTGATGAAATTCGCATGTTGCTTTCGTTATTTGTTATATAACGCGTATTATTCTATATTTTTATTGAAGCAAAATATTCTAGTATTTACTCTATATATTCTGTAGAGCCCATAGTATATTCTTTATTACGTTATTCGAAAATGACTGAATAAGATATACACAGATGGCATGTTAACATTCAGATTCATTTTATTAAATGTAATAAATAAAAATTAAATATCGCCAAGTAATGTCTTACAATATATTTATATTTATTTGCTTTTCATATTTTTATTCAGTTATTAAGAACGGTTAAAGTAATTTATGACATCATTCATGATTACTAAGGTTTTTTGAACGTCGTATTTCTATTTATAAAAGTATCATTTAAATATCAATTTAAATTTTATGATGCTTCGCCAATATTTAGTAATAGGTCACAAGGAAAGCCACTTTTCTATCATGTACTATTATTAATATTTTTTTGTCATTATTTCAAGTCAAATTCCTTTTTTATCGACTTTACTTTATTCTTAATTCTAAATACAAGGAAACGATATAAAAAAATCAATTCTTATCCTACAATTTTAAAAGATTTCAATATTATAAATTTAATTTCAAAATGTTTGTTTAACTTTTAAAAGAAAAAAAAAGAATAATTTTCCATTCGTTCTTCAAATAGCTTTCTTCATTAAATGTGGAACAGCTATACAATTACGTAAAAATTGTTTATTTTATCACGAAAATTATCCCAGATAGCCCAGCATGTTACAAATTATTGTGTGTTGTTATATCACTATATATTCAACAATGTTATATAATATTGTATAATATTGTTGTACCCAATATACAGAATGACAAAATAAAAGCGCAGCAATAAGGAATTATATTATCTGATAAAGAGAGATATCCAATAAGAAATCTCCAGTAAATAAGTGTAATACGATTTCTTATATTTACAATGTCGGTTTGTATTCTCTAATCGGGATAAAACTTATTCATACATCCGTTTGTTGACTGTTTTATTTTACTTTTGGAGCTCTTATTTCTTGCCACCTTGTACGTCTGCTACTGGGAATAAAAATATTAAAATACAGAAGTTTAAATAATTAATAATAAATTATTCATATAAAAATTCAGTTATTTTCTTTTATACTATAATTTCAATTAATTTCTTTCGCCACAAAAATTGCACTACATTTTATGTGATCAAATTATTTAATCTAGAATCCTTTTGTAACAATCATCTAATTCCAATAAAATACATCTAATATTTTCTTTCTGTGTTCTATTTTAGAAGCATTTTTCTCTCAAATACTTTTATTCAAGATCTAGACACAGGAAATTACTAATAGTAACAACTTTTGTGTGATTTATTTAGAGCATAAGGTTGAAAATTATTTAAAAAATTGCACTCCCTCCTTTTTCTTACGTGTCGGGACGAAAAATAGAATTTTATTTTCAGACGTTTATAAACTTCGGAATGGTTAGAAAATAACTTACTAATGAATACTTTAGTTCCAGATCATTTCAAACCGTTTGGATATAAAAGAGAAGCCAGACTTTCCAAAATAATTCAATACCTTGAAATACGTTTACGAAACGGTCTCTATATTTAACAACCTGGAAAAATAAACCTTTTTCTTTTTCAATACCAACAGCATTTTCGAACTATTTTTTTTTTCTTAATACCGAATAATTTTTCCATTTTTATAGTTGAATGCTGCTTTTGTTTGCTCCCTCTGTAGCAAAATTGCTATAGTAAAATTTTGGCGCAATCTAGATCTTTTTTTTTTAGTTTTTGATAGCTATTTACATGAGATAGAGAATGAATGGCATTTTGGATAATTTTTATTTAATAAGAAAAGCGTTTATATTTTTTTAACTCAGTATTGTTTGGTATAAAATGTCAACAGAAAAAGATGTCGTTATGTTAAGACTTCATATTGAATTTCCGGATTCCTTAACAATGGGCTATTTTTTAATGGTATTACTTTATTTCATTATATGGACATTCTACTCAAACAAAATGTTTTCTACTTAAATAACTAAAGATTTTTCGCATTTTTTGTCCTTTTTACTTCCTAGCCCTACCCAAGAATACTGGAGCAATAAGATAAAAACTTCGCGCTTTTTAATATTAACAACATACATATTAATATGTATTGCAAAATATAGCAAAGCTGAACATAAAAATGCATTTGAAATATATAGAGAGATTTACTGTTTCTTAAATTAACAAAATATTTAAATTGCTCCAAAATTTGTAAAAAAAATTTATAATATTATTTATTTAGTTGTTGTATCTTAAGCATTAATAACTTACTAACTTAAAATATATTTAGAATAATACTTTATCTCACCAGGGTACCATAAATAAGTGAATAAATATGCTGAATAAGACCGCTGACTTTCTTTATTCTGGAGGATATAGTACTATAGTTTCGAGTTAGATTCTCGCATCCACTACAGTGACAGAACATACCTCTGATAAGAAGAATTGGAGCATCGTGATAAATATGGCTGTTTCAATCCGGTTTTTAGATTTCAAACTTCAGTTTTTCCTTCCTACTATTGCGACGATGGCCATTCAGATTACTTCTGATACTTAGTCAGAATACTTTTTTTTTATATTTACAGTTATAGTTAAATATTTATTACAATTGAACACTGTTAATGAAGGTTGTTAAATGTAATGAAAAAATAAGTTTCGTTTGATGGAAAAGACTTCGGTATTATTGTACGTAAACGCAATCGTAATTGAATAGGGTTAACAAATAGTAACTAAAGATCTATATAGAGAAAAAGTATTGAAATGATCAAATAATCTGACCTCGAAATTCTAAAGAGTTATCTTGTCTGTAGGTTAGAATCCTATTTCAAATGTTGAAAAATAACCGTTGTAAGAATTAAGTCTGTCTGTCTATTCGCGATCATAACTCAAAAGATGAACAAGTTGAATGAATAAAATTTTGTATTTGCAATTGATAAAAAAATCGCAGATTTCTATCAAACTATCAATCCAAAGTCTGTCTGTCTATTCATTCGTGTAAATTTGAATATAATAATTTAGAAATAAAACTAACTAGGCAAATAAAACCTGGCATATCACACACTCATGAAAACTGTCGCCTTGAATTAAAACTCGAATAGAATTTGTCCAGAAGTTGATTGTTTAGTATATAGTTTTCTCTCTAAATTGTAGATTTAAAAGAACTTTTTAAGTTTATCAATGAAAGAGAAGAATTTCAAGAAGCGTACTCTCTTCTCTTTTTATTTGGTAAATGTATGTTATTGGGATGGTGGATTAGAAAGCGGGAACACTATTCAGGCTGTTTTTTTTATTAAAAAAATACTAGGGAATGGTACAACCATATTAGTGTTATGTACAACAAAAAAATAAAAATTCATGAAAATATTTTGTAAAATAAGAACAATAACAATTAATAGCTGTTGTGAAAATTTCAGAGGTTAAAACATCACCCGTTATCAGTGTAGCATAGATTTTTATTCTCTGGTATGCATGAGAAAATGCTGTAATCGTCAAAAAATTCGAACTCGAAATTTTGACGAATCTTCCTATTTTAAACGTTCTCCGAGTCCGAAAAACACATGTTATTATGTTTTTCTGTCTGTGAACACCATAACTCAAAATCTCTTTGAGATTGATAGGTGAAATTTGGTATGAGATCGTCATAACAAATTTATAGATTTCTATTTTATTTTGGACAAAATGTATTCAGAGGAATTATCTTTATCTAGTTAGTAGTCCGAGTATAAGTTAGCACAATAACTATAAAATAAAGAGAGCTATCAAAACAAAATTTAGTACACAGGTGTAATAGTTAAAGAATAGATACTTGGCATATTTTCAATCAAATCCATCAAAAAGTTTATGTCTATCAGAGTGTACTTTGACAAACATGTGCACGCTGTACATAAGAGCAATGGTTTAAATATATGAAATTTGATATAAGATTTTGTGATGAAACTTGTAGTTCTATGCCAAATTTGGATTTCTATAGCTCTAAAACAGGCATCCAAAATGCATATTGGTCCTTGTTTATTAACCTATCCTATGGATTAATACTAAAAAAAATCACCAAAAATCACACAATAATTGATTTCTTGCCGCTACTCTAAGCATCAGATTAATAATTCACAAACTATTTATTAGAGAGTATAAGAAAAAGTTTCAAAGATAGAATTCTCAATGATTTTAATAAATCTTGCTGCGAAATTTTAATAAAACTTTTCATTTTACGATCAGATAAAATCAAGATGGCAATTTTTTCTAATTCATATAATCTTTTGGGAATTAAGTTGCAGTAAGATATTGGAATTACTCTTGAAGAATAGGATAAGAATAGTATAAGAGAAGGAAAAAAAATGTTCAATAATTTAGCAATTTCCTATTACGAACGTGAGACAATTCTTCTAATTAATTAATCAATACACTAAAACTTATTATTAAAATCCCACTTGTCAATGGAAAAATCAGTTAAATTTTGGTGGAACGGCTTAAGTCAAAGAACTTTAGCATATCGAGGTTATGCTAAATGAATATTACAGAGTAAAAACGTGCCATGAAAAGACTTATTAAGATTTCAGAAATTGTTTTTTTCTTCAATGTTCCGAAACAATTTCCTTGTTAACATACTGTAAGAAGGTTACTTTCAGCAATCTCATAAACTGAATTGCTTAAAGTGATTTCAGTATGCAATAGATATTATGAAATTTTTTTCTACTTCATTTGAATTTCAAATTGTTATTTTTAGAAAAGAAATAAGATAGTAACGCAAATTTAAAAAATCAAGTCATGAATATATAACAGTTTTATTATGAATATAACGATGTATTGTAAACTAATGTTATGTAATGTGTCACAAACTATTTATTTTTAACAGTTTTAAGACACATTATTAATTTTTTAGCACTCATAAAGTCTTCTACTTCTGAAATTTTGGCAAATAAAATTTTATTCATCATTTATGTGTCAATAAATAACTTGAACGTGATTTCATTACAAATGCGTATATTTAGAAAGTCAAATTATCTTGAACAATGTTGCAAACTTTCTTTGTTTGGAGCCTTATGAAAATTACTTTTCCAACATAGTAGAGAATTTTTAATAAATTCTTTTCAAATTATGGGGGAAATTCAAACAAATTTTTAAAAATTTTATTTCTCCATTAAAATAATTTTCAGCTTTATTCTGTCAGAGTGCGAAAAAAATCATTTTTATAGTTGTCTAAAGAAATCTTTTCGATGCTTATTTTGCTAAAAAAATTCCGTTAAAATTTTTTTATCTTATTTTTGCTCTTCTACAAAATATATTGAATTTAATGTAAAAGAAACAAATAAGTTTATAATGTATAAGAAATATATTTACACATTAGATTAAGATAGTCTCTATCTGTAAAATTTCTATCTGGGTCTAAATTTCTAATTATTTTAAATATCTTCCTGACTTTTAAAATTTTTTAATTAACTTTATTAGCTTAGTAGTGTTTTTTCTGACCAGTAAGTCCTCCAAAATTAATAATCGCTAAAAAATTTAGATTTTTTTCCCTTTTTTTTTTGCAATTTTATTTAATGGCTTCCATAGCAAAAAGTTTCTAAAATTCAAATATTAAAACTCATACAATTTTAAAAGCCTTACACCATTCTGGTTATAGATCTATGCAATTTTCTAATTATTTTTTGTCTATATGCCTCTTATTATATCATAGAAAAGAGTAAACTGCTTAAAAATTGGTACAAATTAAAGTTTTTCTGATTGTATTGTTAGCTATAATTGTAAGTAAAACAAAATTTCAAAACTTTTAAACTATTAAAATTTTTAATAAATCGCTCAGAGGAGAAACTTTCCACATTTCAAAATATATATGTGCCCACTTTGCTAACTCCGGGGCAAATGGTCCGACATATAGTGTGTCAACACAAACGCACATGCACACATTCATCTTCTTTATTAGTGGAGATATTTCTAAAACGTTTTCGAAATGAAACCAAAAATTTTCATCCTGGATAATATTAACGAGAACATAGTTGTTTGACAATTTTTAAACAATGATGAAAATGAAAGAAAAACATTGTGAAAGGGGCAAAATATATTAGTTTCTCACTTTTTTAAGAAAAAGAATCGCTTATAATTTTATTCAATAAATATAACCCTTACAAATATAGTTTTGTTTCCACATTTTTTAACTTAACTTACCACAGTGGAAATTTGATATTAAATTACAAATATAAATTAATAAATGTATTTTATAAATTATAGAAAATGCATTTATTTATTCATTAATTCAGATTATCAAGAGTTTTTTCAAAGATTTTTTTTTTTTAATTTTTTCTGCAGCTCTTCCAAATTTCATCGCATTATTTTTTTTTTCTTTTAGTCGAAGCACATGTGTTTCAAAAATGATCATAGCAATATATTGTAGCGATCGTTCTAATTCTCTCGGAGAAAGTGCGCCAAAGTGTTATGCGAGTTTCGTCTCCATTAATCATAAAATGGCCTTGAACGCGCAGCATGACTCAGTTTCCCGCCTCTCGGGGAACGCGGTGAAATACAGCCAGAGTAGCTCCGAGGACCGAGTGCGCGATGTTGTTGTGTGTCGAAAAAAGATATATTTTTGATATAAACGGAGAGTGATTGTTTCCCAAACCCTTACATGGAGTCAAATCATGACAAATAACATTATGGATTAATCAATCCTCTTCAGTGGTAACCCGGACGTGATTTTAACACGCAACCTTCTTCGCAGCCTAATAACATGACCACAATACAAAAGCAATTGCTCGTGTAGCGTAGCTGTTAACTGGCTTATAAGCTTTCATCACAATATATTCATAAGAAATTCTTTGATATTTTTAAAAATTTATAAATCACTCTATCATAATTTTTTTTAATATTTAATACTGATAATATTTATTGTTTCATAAAATATTACATTCTTATGAATTTGTAATACTGCTTCCTTGCATATAGAAAGCTTCTTGATTAGTTAGAGAATGTTACAAATAATATAATGGCACCTACATGATTGTTTAGTCAAAGGCTACAAACTGGGCTACAAAAATGAAGGTCACCCAAAATTCAGAAATAAAATTCGAGTTACGGCGTTTGTTCTGTAACATTCGATGTGCCTTAAAAACAGAGGAGCACAGATGGGTTAGTCAGTCGCGTTGAGAATGCGAGTAATTGAATGGAGTCCTTCTTTACAATGTTGGATATTCATTTAGTTCTTTCGGTGCGCTTTGAGCTGTTGCAGTTCGTAAATAACGATTTGCTGCTGATTTCTGGAAGTGCTGTTATTGAGTACGTTTCGGCTGTGTTTTGCTGCTGTATGTTCGCATTTGCATGTGGAATCACACTTCGTTATCCAATATTGAACCATATGAACTTTCTCACTGTACAGCTGCCGGATTTGGAGTTTTCCGCAACAATATTTTTTTTTGTATTGTTTATTCCGCATGAAAAAATAGATTATATTTCAATTTTTTTTAATTTAAAATCATTTTTGTAACAAAACAGAATTAATATGATTTATTCATCACATCTAAATAAGAGGTACATCGAGTCGCATAATGATGTACAGCATGGGGGTTTTTTCCCATCAAAAATTATCAACATAGCAGGATAATTTTATATTTGTAATGTCATATAATTCATATAAAACATATATAATAATTCAGTACTATAGCTAATATACTACTCCTCAATAAAAGTCTTATTCTAGAGATACAAATTTCAATAAGGGCTCATTTCTATGGAGAATATACGAGATAATTCTCTAACTAAATAAAAAGCATAATATTCTCCTCAATACAAATATGAATTATTTTAAATCAAAATGCTTTTGAAATATAAAGCTAACCGATATGCTAAAAAAAGAATATATGGCGAATTTTTACTGAAACTCCCAGTTCATGAATGTCAAAACTGAACTTCAACGAAAATAAATGTATTCACTATTTTGGGTTTAAAATTCTATGGGGGGAGAACAGAATATTCTTTGAGAAATTTGAGAATTCAGTTGGGAAAATCATAATTTTGAAATCACAAGATTTCCAAAGGCACCAAAAATAAGTTTTCAAAGAAAATACAAATTCACCTTTATATATTTTTTTTCAATTGTCGTTTAATATATTATAATGATGGAAATAAAATTTTACTCACAAAATATGTAACTGTATAAGTATGTTAGACAAAAGTGAGTTGTTATTGACTTTCACTTTATTGTAGCAGCATCTATATTTTTAGCTGAGATTTGAGCATTATTTCAAAAAATTTTTAAAAATAAATTTTTTTTAAATATTTACCATCAAATATCAAATCATATTTATGGAATCAAATAATTTATATCTCTTTCTGTGATTTTGAAGCTTTAATTATAATAAAAGAATACGAACTGCTTTGAAAATTACAAATCACCTAATGCACAGAAAAAATATTAGAACCACACTTAAATTTTGAAGTATAAACAAAATGAAATTATACTGAATATTTCATATTTAGCGAAGTTCATGTCTTTTTAAATCAGTGTATGCAATTGAAAATTTTTTTGGTCTTAAATTGGTTCTTAAAAACATGATATATAATGAAGATAAATTTTTTGTGCTCATATGTGATTCTATTTTAAAATATAATAAATGCACATAGACAGCTAATTCAATACTTTCTCGTATACGAAGGATATATAGAGAAAGACAGTAATCGCCAAAAACACAACTCGGAAATTTTGGGAAATCTCAATATTTCAGACCTCTTTGAGTCCGAAAATCACATTTTTGGAATTATATCTGTCTAACTGAGTATCTGTAAACATTATAACTGAAAAATGCTTTGAATTAAATGGGTGAAATTTGGTAAACGGATTATAACCAAATTTCCTGATTTCATGAAATCATGAAATTTTAAATGAAATCTTTCCTGTCTGCCCCGCTTGTATAGAATCTTGAAATTAGAATTAATATCAAATTTTGAACAAGAGGTTGACCATCTGTTCATCTATTTTTGCAAAAATGCGAATGCAAAAATTTAAAAATGTAATAGCATATGTAAATAAACTTTGATTTACAATTTCAGTATCTTAAACTTATATATTTATAAAATTCCGAACCAACTCTGTCAAAAAATTAACCGTTTGTCTGTCTGTTCGTTTGCTGCATGTAAACGCAATAATTCATAAAACTTTAAAACTGCTTTAAATCAGTGAAAGTCGGTATGCTGTCTTTTGACTACAACTGTAATTCCGTGACAAATTTTTGTCACGGAGTCAATCGGTCGAAAATAGGCGCCCAAAATGCATATTCGATTTTTGGGTACTTATGAATTAACCACATGTCAGGGAATAATCGCTAAACCATATCGTCAACGATCATACACTAGATTTATTTAAAATGATAGATTCCAGCCAAATTTCTATATTTCGTAATAATTATTAGTTAGTGCCATGTAAACCATTCGCGAACTTACCTAAGATCCCTAATTTTATTCGGAGAGAGTGGAATAACATCTTTACTTAAGAATATGTGAGAAAGGTTTTTGAAACTACTCCCACCTTTGTAATCTATACTTATAATAAAGCTCAATGTGTGTGTGTGTGTGCGTGTGAGTGTGTGTTGGCGCTCTACAGGCCAGACCATTCAACTTACAGCTACCACATTTGGCACGTATATACCTTGGAGGCCGGGAATGTGCACCTGGGGGTTATTTTTTCGAATTTTTAATCAGAATTTTATTTCAAAATTAAGCGAAATTTTGGCGAGTTTCTGCTATAACTTCCGAAAATAATACCGCACATAAAATATTTTTACATCAGGTTAAAGATCAAAAATTTATCTTTTAAATGATACCAATGTTTTAATCTTAAAATTAAATTTCTATTTTTAATGAATTTTTAAATAAATATTTTAACTATATTTTTCAACAATTTTTTTCGTGCAAAAAAAAAAAAAATTTAAGCTGCACGTGCACGTTTCGCATTCATGGGAAAAAATTTGCTTTTTTTAAAGTGTTGCCATCACATTGATTAAAGCTCCAATTCAAAATAAATTCAATCTTTTTGGAAATGAAATCTGCAAAAATATAATTTTCGGCACGTGTCTGTAGGAAATGAAACATATATGAAATTTTATTTTTTCTAAAAAATAAATTCAAGAAAAATTATTTTATGATCTTTTACACTCTCTATATTATTAATCCAATAAATCAGTTTTATTTTAAGGCAAGTTGTATTTAATATGAACAAGATATCCATTCAAATCAGGACTGGCCACACAGCTAATTTGTAAACCTTTAGTAAAAAAGGATAATTTTAGATTTTCCATCGATCGTTTCAAAGAAAATACACCAATCAGCGCGCAGGTTTCTCAAGATTAATTGGCCTAAGATTATGAAAATGTCGAGTTTTCCTAAATTTTTAACATTCAAAACTTCATAAATAAGTCTTAGTTGATCGTGGAAAAAAGAAACATTCATTTATTTATTTCAAATTTGGTGTGTTTAGAATATTTCTCAGAATATGATACCTTACTGCATTAAATTTAGACTTCATAATTTTTGGAATATATTTATAGGCCAGAACAAAATATTATTATTGATTTCATTTCAATCCTTTTGAAAGCAAAACTAAAAACTGAATTTTATGCTGAATCTGAGAATTTTTTGTTGAATTATTCTTTGAGATATTACATAAATTATGAAAAATATTTTGTAGTTCACATAAGACTTAAATATCGAGCGATTCTGTTTGCAATACTCATATTCAATAATAATAATAATAAATAAATAAATAACAATAAAGATGATAAATAAAATAAAACGCTTGGTTTTATTAAAAAATATCTTTATATTAATTGCAATTTCATCATTTCCACTTTAAATTAAAGTTGAAGTTTTACCTGAAATGACAACAAATTAGCAAAATATATATAGTAAATTGAACGAAATGATCTAAACAACAGTATAAGTTTGGTATGACTATCAAAATTTGAAGATTAAAAATGTTTTGTTTGAGAATCTATTAAGAGACCAGTTACTTAAAATATTTAATTGAAAATTGTAGCGAGCGGTAATGCTGGCGAACCGGCTGGTCGCCAAAGGCGGCTAGTAGTATTTATTTTGAGCGATGATATATACAAATACTGTGCATAGATGTATAAGTTAGGAAGTTAAAGCTTAAAGCTTACTATTTTTATACTTATGAATGTTATGACAACATTAAATACTCTTTTTGTGGGTGAATGTTATATATTGAGGAGAAAATTTTTGAGATAAAATAAAGTTAGATAAATCCAAACTTAACACATTCTCATGCTGCGTTGTTTCAGAAAATAGGTTCGAATCTTTTTATAATGTTGCATTTGTCAGTTTATCTTTCTCACTTCTATTTGTAAAAGAATGGCTATTATTTCTAACGAGATTTAATACGTTGCTCATGAGAGATATGCAAAAAGTTTGAACCTCAAATCTGTCTAATCAATTACTATCATGTTAAATTCTATTCCCCTTCCATTACAGCAGCTGGAATGGTCTCGGCGGAACTCCTTAAGTGCATTCCCTAAAAAATATATATATTATAACATTTCCCTAAAATGAATATTTTTTGGCCTTGGGCGAGTACTTGAACGCCACGAGTTCTCAGACTTTTATTTTCCTCATAAGTCTTTCGTACTTTCTAGTACACTGAAGAAAATTGACTGTGCATTTTGAATTAGTTTTTTTTCCAATGATTGAAAACAAATTTTCACAGGAAATTTGATTTTGTTCGCAAGATCAAATGTCAAATTTCAATTATGTAAGTAGTTACATTTTTGAGTTAACAAATTGAAAAGCATGCTAATATACAGACGAATGAATCGATTATTAGACAAATTTATTCCAAAACTTGATATATGTACATAGTAGATGCTTAGTCTGAGTAAAATTCCATGCATCTAATTCTTTTTCTTTGTACTTAGTGTGTTCACTTTCATTTTAACAGACAGATAAAATTCTTGTGAATGGATTCCATTCAAAATTTTTAAAAAGGAAAAATTTAAATATATTGTATAATTGCATACAAAATATCACCCATTTAACTTTAAGGATTTTGCAGTTGTCGTTTTCACCGACAATCATGTATAATTCTAAAAAATATGTTTTTTTTGTTGTTGTTGTTGTTGTTGTTTTTTCGGAGGGGGATTAACGGAAGTCTGAATCGTCAAACTCTCAAAGTGGTATTCTTTAACGACTACACTACTTTGCATAATTCGTACTTTAAATAGTAAAAAGATTAACGTAATAAAGAAAACTTTTTAAAAAAATTTCAAATATTTCTTTACAGTTTAAATTTCTATTACTATGATATGATTATTGAACTGAAGCGCAACGTAATAGAATTAATTTGAATACCTTCTGATATGTAGCAAGTCGAAGTTTTTTTTTTTTTTCCTTTCAAATATATTACATAACCTAAATTTATAATCTATAATATGCAAAATCTAGTGAGTAAATTTCTTATTTAAATTAATTATCTTTCCTTTTTATATTATTTTTGAAAGGTATTAAATCGCTCATATGCATTGGTCTAATATTAACAATGAACATTTAATATTACTAATTACAAATTCAATAAATAGAACATATATTTGATAGATTACCGTATTTAAAATCGAGTTCAATATTAAATATAAACAATTATTTTCAAAATATTTTCATTAAAACTTAATTTTACAGACTCATGTTAAATAGTAATTGTGATTTAAATGGCAATAGTAATTTGAAAGAAATAATAATTTAATTATAAATGGGTATTCTTGGAACAAACTTTGAACTTCCGAATCTATTTTTTTTATCTTATTTCAATTAAAGATTACCAGCAGTCAATGGAAAATCCAACAACAATCTTATCTCTTATTCTATTGCCTTAATGAGTTTAAGAATCTTTAATTGGCTTATCCTTCTCCTTATATACAAGCACTTGAACTTATTTAGTTTCTTAAACAAGTAACTAATGCTAACCTTTATCTAACCAGTAATTAATTTCCTTTTCACCAAAACATTTAATTAGAATAGTTTACGAAAATATATTATTAAACTGCTTTTCTACAGAACAAACAAGAATTGCATACTTCTTGATCGCCGCCTGAGAATGATAGAGTTTTGATTAATTAAATGTTTTTTCCAATTAAGTAATTTAAATTGATAGCTGAAGGTGCATGATGAAACTTATTTCTAAAAAGCAAGAAAATTAATTAATTAATTTGCCCTTAAATTAAATCTAATTTTCCAAGATTTATAATTCAAAAGAAAGTGAAATAATAACTCGTTTCAATAGTAATGTTTATAGTTTAAGAATTAAATAATCCTGCTTGTTGGAAAGCAATATTTAATTTTCAAGTTATCACAAGCCACAAAAATTTAACAAAATCTCTTAAGGATAAAGTGTAACTTGTACTGAATTTCTGCATCAAACCTTTTTATTCTCAGGAAAAATCAAGCTGCACTATTTAAAAATGAATTACAGCTGAACAGATAGGCATCCTGTTTTTGAATTTGTGTGCAACATGAAATTATTTTGACACTAGAAGCTATTCGAATACTTCTAGTATGTAGAATTAGAATAAATCTAGTTTATTAAATAATTATTTATCAGACTTTAACCATAATCTGATATTAAAAAAATTCTATTCTTCCAAAATGAAGTTCGTAAATAAAAAATGGGTAGAATTCTATTCTTTTGTGTCTTTCGAAGATTGTTCTCTTATTCAAGAAAATTATAAAAACTGTGCATTCAGTTTCCCTAAAAGCAGAGTGAGTAAATTCTCACAACAAAAAAGTCCAGTAAATATTTGTAGTGTACTGAAACAAAGAATTCCAAGAACATATCTAAAAAATGTAGCTTAAATTTTAATCGAAGGAAATGCGGAGTTATGTATAAAATTCATTTATCTAGTGAAAAATTAAAAATGAATAGCATCATTCTATGAAGCTTGGATATGCTCTACCTATTTCGATTAAAAATGATCTGTTTATGAATATAAAGAAAAAGAAGAAAATTTAAAAATTGGATTTGAAAAGTAAAAATAAACATCTCTGAGAAGAGTTTTTGTGGTTATAATTAATAACTCTTCAGTGCCATTTTTAAAAAATGAGATCCTAAGCAATGTTAACGAATATTATACTGTTTCACAATCAGATAAAGAAAAGCTATCAAAGAGACAAATATACTACACAATGATATTAAATTTTTGCTTATTTTATTCACAATTTCAAAAGAAAAAGCAACATTTTGCAATTTACAAAACGAATAAAAAAATAACTATTTTCAATTGCATATAAGAATTTACTCAAAAATAAATGTGTATATAGTTTCCGAGTTTTTTCATTCACTGAAGCAGAAACCGGCAATATTAACTAACAGGTTAACGATGCTATATAATTTGCCCTGACTTTGGAAGCTAACACTATTTCAAGGATTATTAAGCTAAAGTATCATCAATTCTTCAAAATTAAATATTATTGGCATTTGATAAATATAGTAGCTGATAAGTTCAATAGATATATTCCAAGTATTGCATTTAATGGAAAAAAATTCAAATAATAATGTACAGTACACTCGCGTGAAATTTCCGTATGCAGTCAAACCTGGTTTGGTGTGCTCCTTTTCCCTGCGGGTGTTTGTTTGTTTTTTAATGCTGCATATGAATGCAAGCAGTGGCCTTATAAAACCATTGCTATGTTTTCTGTCAGATACATATGTACCCTAATACAAAGTATATGATGTATGCTCATATTGTACCAACTAATTTCAAAAACATATGTATGTACCTTATTACAACGTATATGATGTATTTTCATGTTGTGCCAACTATTTCCAAAATAAAATAAATAAAATATTCCAAAAATAAATCTATTTTAACATCTTTAAAGGATGAAATCTATTTCGAACTAACTCGTCACAAGAAGATGCGCATTTTGGAATTCGAAGCGCGGTTTTTGAACTATGCACATTTAGAAAATTTCTCCATGTTTAAGATGAAATTTTAAATTTTTGAAAATGTTTCCATGCATATATAAATTATTTATTTTATTTGGAAAGCGATTTCACATTATTTCGCAAATCCTCGACTGATTTTCTATGTGAAACTTTTCTGTGTTGTCCCTATCTACTGTAGTAAAAAAAATTCTTTAATATGTTGTAAAAAATTATTCTTATAGCTATTTATGAAGTTTCTGAATATTTTTGTGCGATCCCTATATACCACACAAAAAAAGGTACGATTATATGTAATATTCTCCCCAATGAATTTGATTAGAAGCTCAATTATCTAAAAATGAAACAAGATCTTCTCTGCTTTCTGCAATATATCATAAAAGTCTTATTTCGGAAGACTGGTTCGAACATCATTTTGAAATTTTAAAAATTGTATTATTATTAATAAGAATTCACTTGTAATGTAATTCTTTCCTAAATGTTAATAATTTTATAGGTATTTTTTGTATTATTTTCTGCAATAGTTTTCATTGTTACATCAAACGTTTAGTCATGTGATTTCCTTTCATTGTTGAAAACTTATGAAAAAAGTTTGTTCGTTTTTTTTTTTTTTTAAGCAATTCACATAATTAAGAAAGTGCAACCACAGTATCACGAAAGATAATTGAAAATATATTAACCGGACAGTTACATTTTAAAAGTATTATGATGTCATGTCACTTGTTTCTGTTAGAAAATGCATGTAAACAATAAATAAAACAAATGTAATCATACATATTGCCTACTCCACGGATAAATCAGAATGATTGGATCACCGCGACAGCATTGACGAAAACTGAGGTTGAGTCCTAAATACGATAACCAGCCATGGCATACGTTCCATCATCTGCAGGAGGTAGCTGACCCTACACCATTTCCGTATCCACACGGGTATCGAGTACCAATCATCATACGGAAGTATTTCATCCTCATATTTGAGGTGTCTCCAGGTGGAGAAAACTAGACGTAAGACTATCAATACAACACAATTAACTACCAACAGTTTTAAGTCTAATTTAAGGTTTTAAAGTGTTTTTTAGAAAGAATAATCAGCATGAAAATATGCAAAAGAGGCTCAATTGAAATTAAACACCACTCATATATTCGACGAACGAGCCTGTCAACTAAAATATTACAATGACGTCTTTAAAAATGCTCTGCTGAGGTTATATTAAATATTAAATTGTGCATACAAAATTTAATTAAAATTAAGAGTAATTAATATTCACTAATAGTTAGTTATTATAACGCAATTATAATTTTATAATAATGTAAAGTCATAAAATAAAACAAATGTAATGGTAGGTTTACATTCAGAGAGCTACAAACCATCCAGTAAGACCAAGCATGCGCAGAAACTGTACAGTAGCAGGTACTTGCACCGTCGAGACAGGAACTTGCTATTGTCCGCTCTCTCAGCCCATGCGCAATCTTCTTTCTGCGCATGTATGACTTAACTGGAATTTCACAACAGGCTGAGTGTAAGCCTACTCTTAAAATAATATAAAACTTACAGATAGACTTAACCAGCACTTCATTATTAATCCCTCTATAGCATAACCATTTAGTATCACCAAAATTAAATTGATTCTTTAAAATCTTTTTCCCAACAATATCAGGAAATATTCCTATCAATTAAGGTTTATGTACTTTGCATACGGATAACAATACAAGAGTCAGGAAACCACGACACATTCAGCACTTTTTCTCATTCTTTCGATTTCTCTTTCACCAAAAAATGGAGCAAGACTGCATATGAATTTAATAAAAAATAAAATAATGGCATTCCATCTTATAGTAGCGTCAATTCATCAGCGGTAACCGTCACGCATGAAACATAAAAAGTATGTTTCTTAGACAGAAATAAAATTAATAATCGCTGCTTTGTTGTTGCATGCGTCATTTAATTCAGAGTCTAAATATTATTAATGGAGAAAGTTAGAGGGAAAGTCTTCAATCACCAAACTACAATGCTTCTTCCACTAAGATTTCGAAACCTCTTCTCAGATGGAAGAAGCACGCCTTCGTTTGGTTTGAAAATGATTGTGAGTAAAATTTCTTTCGGTCATTTCAATGAATGATTCCTTAATGATTTTAAATTTTCAAATGCTTTTTAAAGCATTGAGTTATACTTCTTTTCATTTCGTAAAGTGTTTCGATACTTTAAACAAGTTCTAACCAAAAGATGGAAATTATTATTGGAATTTATTATTTCCTCTACTTAAAAGTAAAACACTTCAGAAATGGGTTCGTTTTCTTTATAAATTAAAAGTGAAATGATTTTTTTCAATGTATAGTAAAATTAATAAAAAAATATTTCTGAATATACAAAAGACTTAATTATAAAGATTAGAAATGCTTTCTTGCAATTTTCCCTTTCTTCTTCATTTTTTTAATTATATTTTTAAACTTTGAATATATGTGATTTCATATAAATTACAAAGAATAAATTTTTAAAAATATTCTGACAAAATTACTGATGATATTGAGATATTAATTATATATTTCATATTTTTAATTTAGTTATATTAATATTCGGTTTATAAGTCACACAAATGCTTTTTTGGGACGGACCACATAATTTTGAACTGCAGTTAGATGATGAGAACGGCACCTGAGTTGATACCACACTTCCTCATCACACAAGCGTGAGGAGTTTGGATCTTAACGGATTCAACATGTATCAAACTAGCTAATGCGATTTCCATAGTTTATGAAATCCATTAATGTACGAACTATTCACTGCTTAAGCTTAAATCCGTCTATAGTTCAAATATTGTTGATATATAATATTTTTCTTCCTCCAACAAATGTTCAACATTCATGTGAAGCCTCATTTTTATTTTTAATAAGTACATCATGGAATTTGGAAAGCAAGGAATTTCTGCTATTTTGCTCGAAGGCTCATTGGACCTGGTCGCAAGACCTCGGCTTAGGCGCCAGAGGGTTTCAGGTTCGAGTACCGATTCCACCAAAGAACCTTCGTGTAAGTAGTAAAATCCAGCAAAGCCAAATGCCCTCCGACTCGTGTAGTGTGGAAGTTTCGAAAGGGAATACCAGCTCAGGAGTCTTCCTCGTCATCTAACCGGGGTTCAAAATTACTAGGTGTCGAAATACCCCTAGCGTTTCTTTAAGCTGGGACGTTAATACAGTTTTACTGAACTAAAACTCATTGCAAATACTCTTTAAAGTTTCATTGAGACCATATGTAGCAGGATATAACATTTATATTCATAAAATGACTTGATATGACTTAATGAAGAAATATTTCTTCATTAAGAAAATTAAGGGGACTGAAATAGAAGTGAATAGAATCGTGAATTTAAATTCGTTTGGTGTCACTTTAATCCTTATTAAGCTCAAGAACAACAGCGGCTTCTAATAGTACTCCTCCTTTTCGCCGACTCTATCAGAATACCTTTTAGGCCGATTATGTTTGAAGTTACTAAATTGAATATTTTATAGTCTAGACTGGTTTGTCTATCTCTTTGATAAAAGCACAACTTTCACTTAAATTAAGGTTTCGTGGGAATTATCCAGTAAATATGGATAAAGAGAGAAAACTACATCCCCTTGAGATGGATGAAGCTCATGAACATAGCTTTCTGATTATTATTCACAATATCAGACAAGTGCAATTATTAAAATTTCTCTCGATAGAAGTTAGTTTACTACAAACTTTCTTCTAAATCCTTTCTATTTTTATTTTGTGAGGTTCTAAAATATTATTTCATCTTATTATCGCACATTAATTGTTTGCACACATACAGTTTGGAGCCAACTTATTATAAATTGCGATATTTTATGAATTAAATATTCTACTAAATATAAAGTGGAGGTAGATTAATTTAGTTTAGTTATATTAACGCCCCGATTTCAAGTAACACTAGGGTTTTTTTGGGGGGACGGACCTCGTAATTTTGAACTGCGTTCAGATGACGAGGACGACACTTGAAAGTCGAGGTAGAATAAAATCAACAATGAAAATAAAAGTCACAGCATATTGACATGTAATAAGGATACTATACTCAGAATAAAGCGTAAATTTTTAATGGAATTTTATTGTATGGTTGGAATGTTGAAAATTAATTAACGTCAAATTTCATTTTAATATAGCAGGACACATATGCATCAAAGTTAAATTTAGGAAATGCCAATTTTTCTGAAACTTAAATTTAAAAATAATAATTTTATATTCCTGTTTTGACATTTTTTATTCTTTCGAAGTTGTGAAATGCACTATCAGCCATTTTTTCATAGACTTTTCCATCATTCCTTATTTTTTAATGAATTTTTCAAATGTGTCTGAATTCATTGAATTTTATGAATCTTTAATAACTATACAGGATCACATCATTAAGAATCTACTCCAAGAATGACATATTGAGGTATGATTATTTTCGCTAATCACAAAAAGAAAATCAGTTGCTGCAACTTTCCAAAATTGCTAATTTTATTCCAATAATTCGTTTCACAAGAAATTAAATTTTATTTAGATTCACAATTTCAATCATTTAGATAAGCGATTAACGAACTCGAAACTGGTATAAATGTAGTTCGCAGTTGGTAATATGTTCAGGCATTAATATCAAAATATTTTTTATATTCGTTATACGCATTGTTCTATAGTTTTGTAAACCTAAAATTTTTATAACACATCTACGGTGCTCTTAGAAATGTAACAGTCTTTTCGACTCAGCCCTATTCAAATCTTGAATATAGTATTACTAGAGGAATAGGTGGTCATTGCCACAAGATAGTTTAAATTACTTTCTTTTCATTATGAATTTATTTACTTTTCAATTTCTAAAAATAAAGTCAAGGTTTTTTTTTCCAAGAAAAATACACCTAAGTGTAAAATATTTCAGAATTACTGGCTTAAAATACGCATTAAAAGCGTAAATTAAATTAAATGATTCCAAAAGTTTTGTAATAAATATATAAAAAATATATTAATCATAATCCTACAGCTTTTACAATAAACACCTCATTAAAACAAGCTTATAAATTATCCCTGCTGAGTCTTTAATCCCTATGTTAGGCAGTCACCAGAAATCTTAAAATAGCTCCCACTTTGCAAGTAAAAACTTCCGTCTGATTCTTAAAAAAAAAGAAGAAGAATCGTCTCAAATACAGGTGTAGTTTCTTACAGAGCTATGCCTACCACGTAGATCACGTTTGATTCTTTTATAATGGAATCCTTGAAGACACCATAAATTGGACCATTCAGATGCCAAACTGTTCCACTTTGCTGGCAACTTCCCTTGTCGCTTTATATTTATGTTAATCTCCGATGTGCGATACACTCGAGTGCATTTTCAAGCCAAAAGGAAAATCTGAAAAAACCCACCTGCGTAAATCTCATAATATCGCCCTACCCAGACAGTTTCCGGAACCGTAAAGATGGACTGCTTATTATTCTGTGCCCGCCTGTGAGATCAGTGAGTTATTTATTTATTTTTTTATTTCTTTCTTTCGCTTTTTCCTGGGGGATAAAAGGATAAGGATGTGCCATTATCCCCGGCAAACAAGTGTGGATCCGTATTGGACATCGTATCCATTCCTGCGCCTGCGCAAATTGGGGGATATTTCCAGATGTTTCGTACTCGTGGGATAAACGATGCCAAACATTTCCGGTTGATTGCAGATACATATTACCCGTAGAATGATCTGGAATCCTATTACTGGAGTGAGAAATGGGCATTTTATTTATGATCTGATGCGGAAATTGAAGGATTGTTGATAAACAAGTCGGCGAAATTGATAATTAGATTTCGGTTTATAAATAATGCGAGTAGAATTGCTTTTCTTTTTATTGCCAAAGATTGGTAGAAGGAAAGAAAAAAAAAGAAGCAAGGTTATATGAATAACAAATCATATCATTGACATTATTTTATTGACAAATGATCTGTAAATAGAGAAAAAAAAATATTTGCAGTTTAATAGCATTACATTAAACACACTATCATATCGCTAGATATTTGTATACTTATCTGAAAGATATATTTACAAATATCCATCAAAATCTCTCCTGAATGAAACCAAATATTATCCAAATTTCATGATGGCCGATCCATTTATAAATGCATTATTATGACTTTTCCAATCAATAAAAAAATGACTTAGTTTTGATTTTACTTTAAGTAAGGTAATGAAAAATCTATTTTACAGATTTTATTATTAGGATTCCTGTTATTTCAAATATATTTCCTTAAATATGTTGGAATGATTATATTTCTCATTGAATAATTAGAGACGATTTACTCTAATTGCTTTTTTTATTAAATATGTTAAAACATAAATCAAATTTCATATATATATATATATATATGAAATATATATATATGAGAATTATAATACAATCATTTTATGCAAAATGAATAAAATCATTTTTTAAATATAAATAATGAGTTGATAACCAAAACCAAGTAATTATTTAGAAATAACTACGATGTAAAAGGAAGAAAATGTAGAATGCAATGCATATAAAGTAAAGAATGAAATTCAATTAGCTGCAACATTGAGAAAATTAGTGTCAGTCCTTTAACTCTAATCCTTTGAGATTATTTATCACAAAGGATTACCTCACCCTAAGCAACGAAGCCAGGACTAATGCAATACCATTAGTAGAAATAAACTAGCATTATTGCATTAGACCAGCTGGCGATAAGTTGAAAACTAAATAGTCTCTTTTAACATAACATATTTTTGATTCTTATTTAATTTACCTTTCAAATTGGTTTTTTAACTATAACGGGCTTATCCTAATAATTTATTGTAATAGTGAAACATTGATTAGTGAGGCTTTTCATCCTCCTCAAATATCTAATTATTTATATCTCTGAAGAATCCAAGTCACAGACACTTTACGATATGGAAGTTAAAAATTCCAACACAATCTAGGAATTTATATCAAGATATAAAATTATCTTTTTAAAGTGTAATTTTTATTTAAATTTCTGGGTCGGATCCATTCATGATCTTATTTCATTTAATTTTCCTAGGTATTAAGTTCAGCAAAACACTATTTTAAAATTCATTTTCATAGTTTTTCATAACTATTTCATCAATTTCAATCTTTATCAGATGATAAGGAAAAATGTCATTCCATCAACAGTCTATCACTGTGTAATTTCCATTTTCTAAAAGAATTATTTTTTGCTTGTAATAAGAGATTTCTTTCTTAAAATTAACTGCTTGATAAACATTCAAAAATAATTTAAAATTAAATGTATGTTAATTCCTGGGAATGTTCTTCGCTCTTCTTTCTTGTAAACTAATATAATATAACATACTTTATGTTTCATAGTAAAAAGAAGAGATTTTATATATATTTTAGATGAATAATAAAATTTGAATTTGAATTTTTTGACAAATGGTTAAATTTAAAGTTGCTGAGAAAACATCTTCGCATCTGATAACAAGTCTTCAACTTGGGGAGACAAGGCAATATAAAAAAAACTGCACTTAAAATACAAATAAAAGATCTAAAAGTGCTTAACTTTTTGAAGTATTAGCCCAAAATTTCATACAGACATGCTACCTTGCCTTGTGCCAGATTTCATCCATTATTCTATGGCGCTTTTCAGTTATTGAATTAACATGCATACGGAGAAGAAGACAAATTTCTCTTAAATGGATTTCGGTCAAAATCAGATAGAAATATGTAATTCCGATTTTAGACAAGGTATCCACGATTTGAATACGGTCTTTGAATCATCATCTTAAACAGAAGATATAAATCCAAAATTCTATTATTTTTTTTTTCGAATTTAGATGTAGAACTAGTTTTTAATCTAAAAACTAGATGTTCTTCAAAATTTTTATACTTTTCGTTGATTGAAATAATTTCTTTTTGCATATATATATAAAGAAATCACTTTGAGCATTATCAGTAATTTTATGTACGAAGATATGTGTCCATAGCTTTTTAATAATTACTAGGTCACCATATCCATCAAAATATCTAGTGTCATGAATACTATATTTATAGCAGTAACTTTCCTAATTTTTTTATCTATAAACAATCCTCAGAAGTACATAAATATATAAGAATCGTTTCATAAGAAAAACTGAATGAATTCATTCCTATAACTGAGTTTTAATTTTTATTGAAAATAAAAATTATTAATAAATCAGCGAGAGTGATCTAACCCGAAATTTTCTCGCATTCTCATCGATAAAAATCTTATCCTCCCCACCCCCTATAAAATTGTGTATCTTGAATAATGCCATATTGCCTTACAATAATCAGCAATAGCTATAAAACACAGATCCTTGATTTAAATCTAGCATTTTTATAGAATCAGGCGAAATCGATTATTTCAATCATTTTTACAGAATCGAAAATACATTGTAACGAATATTCCATGCAGAACTACAGTTGTAGTCAGAAGTTTATATATCCGATTTCATGTGCTTAAGTCACTGCTTTTATGATACATAAGATATAAGTTTACGTACATATGAACAGATAGGCAGACGTTCAACTCCAAAATGAATTCTGTTTTTCGAAATATCGCTCACATTAGTTTTCAACAGGTTTGAACCTCTGATATAAAAGTTACGTTTAAAAAACATTAATTTTTATACAAAAAGCAAGCTGTTATGTACAAAATTGTAAAAGAATGCATATAATCATTAACTAGACCGATTCATTTTAGCTTCAACAAAAAAATCTTTCGTTCTATTCAAACTAAATGAATGAATATTAAAAGTTGTTTTCTATTAATCAAGTTATTAATTTTGATACCATAAAAAATTAAAAGCAAAAATGGTTATTTCTTTTAACAACTCAAATTATGGAAAGATCCAAATACATTTTTTGATATCAAAAATTAAATATAATATTTAATTAAAAATGAGTTTTACATACTTATATCTTCTTATATAAAAGGATATTTAGTTTAACAACTAATTACGCCTTTTCACTTTCTTTTATACCAAGTATAGAAAAAAGTATTATTGTTTTTAAAAAATTCGAATTCGATACTTAGACAATTTTCCATGTTTCAAACCTTCATAGGTGTAATAAACACATTTTTTTTTACAATTACATTTGCTTCTGAACAAGGTAACTTCAAAATGCTCTGAGTTAGAAGCACGAAATTTGGTATATGGACTTTACTCCACATTAGCAGATTTCTATCAAATTTGGAATGAAATCTATGCAAAGGAAATATGTCTGTTCAGCTGTCCAATTTAACTCGATAATTACAAACTATAAAGAATTACACAGATAATATTTGGTGTAACATCTGAAATGCAGATTCTTATAAAATTTGGAACTAAATCAAAGTGTTGATCACTTATCAATCTGTGCTTTCGCATATATGTGCTCTTGTTACTATAACTGTAGTTCCCTGTGAGGTTTTGGTTTCACTGTACCCAAAATATTTTCGCACGATGGATTCGTTAAAAATGCTAGATTCAAGCCAAAGATTGATGTTTGGTAACTATTTTTTTTTCAACTCCATACAAGATATTCATAAATTTACCCGAAATGCACAATTTTATGTTGCGGTGAAGGATTAGAGAATATACGAGAATATTTCGGGGAGACCATTTCCTCTAGTTCTTTCTAAATGTTTTTCAGCCATTTCCTTGGCACAGAAGTATGTAATGATTTATCTTTACTAGTTAGTTAGTTTCCAGACAAAATTTTGGTTAATGTACTACAATGCGGTTCTCTTACCACTTGGTATAACATATCTATCGAAATACAAGTGCTCAGAATAATTAGCAAGTGTGAGGGTTTAAGGGACCCTGGCTCATCGTTACACATTCCTGCTCTGAAATAATGATTTCAAAAGAGTGGTCACATTACATTAATACTCTTTAGAGAGCATTTTAAGAGAAAACTATGTTTATGTCACCCCATGATGCTTTGAGTTCCTTTTATCATCGTACATAGGAATTCAATTTTTGATACAATCAAAATGTCGATTAATAACTTGGGGAAATAGTATTCTTAAGCACGAATATTCTTTCTCGGACCTTTTAATTTGTCTACATGATAAGTTTAACTTCATATAACATAGCCCTAAAGAGAATCCAGTAAGAATCTTGAAGATCTTCGCGTTGCCCAATTGGTAGATGGAGGATGCTGCAGATCTGCAATTTTATGTCAAGACAAAGTAACGAATTTCATTTATATAGCTTTTTAGGGGCATTACTCTGTTCACATATTCATTTGCAAACAGATAGTCAACCCAAGATAGGATATCCTAATACTGATCATAGATCTGCAATTTCAATATGATTAGCATATTTTAGAAATCTGTGATATAAAATTAATTTACTTAATTTGTTCAATTTTCGAATATTCATATTTCTAAATTTAAAAATAAGCGTATGGACAGGTATTTAAATACTGTACTGATTTCCTCTTATGCTTGATAAAGATGTACAATTCTAATAATAACCCACAAGCTAAATTTTAACAATCTAGACCTTTTGCATTTTTAGCTATGTTCAAAGCAACATTAAAATGCATTACAACATTAAAAAAATGGTACTTTTTTTAATGTTGGTCTTAACATGGAGATTTATCAATATCTTGATGCTGAAAATTTTGCCAATATCAGTGTTTTTTTCTCTATGAATATCTATCTTATTAAAGAAAGTATAATGTATAATCTTATGGTAAACAGGAAGAAGTGGAAAAGTAATGCCTTAATCTCAACTTAATAAATTTAAAAGTATAGCAAGTTTTTATCAGAAATCTCATTTTTAAATAATTAACGATATCATAGAAATAGATATATCTGTAAGTTATTTCTAAGCGTTTACCGCGAATTGAAAATATCATGTTTCCTTTTAATACCTGGTTCGTATCGTGTATATAAATTTATAGTTCAGAAGGAGATTACTGGAATTCCCCTGTTTAATTGCCTCACTCGAGAGGTTTCAACCTTTCCATTATTCTCTCCATACCTTTTGCAATTGTTAGGACTTAGAAGAAATTTGTTTGCAATCATTCACGTTTGTATTTGCATGAATATTTTCATTTTAAAGTTGACTTAAATCAAACTACTAGATGCATTCATGCTTAAAATGCAGCTATTTGAATGCAAATTTTCTATAATTTTGCATTCATTCTTAAGGTGCCTGTCACATATTATTCGCTGTCTTAAAGGTTAATTATGAATAATTGAGAGCACATGAAGGAAGATAATTGTAAACAATTACTTCAAGACTGCATTGTTTATTTTTGACTTCATAATAAAAAGGCGCTCTAGAATGATATACCAAACATTTTTGCAAGTAGTCATTTGTTATTAAAACGATAAGCTTCCGTGACAAAATGCGAAATAACATCTGTCAAAGTTTTTTTTTAATTATTAACTTCCCTATGGCTCTGCTTCTTTCAAAGTAAATCAGAACCAATGGTAAATTTTTCGAAAAACAATGGGTTAAGATAAAGACAAATAATAACTCTAAACTTGTTGAATAGGACGACTTTTGCTGAAGTGGATGTATTCGTGGAATAGAATGTTTTGAAAGCGTTCTATTCCACAAATAGAGTTCCTAGAACATTTTTCAAAAGCTTGAATGAATCGATATAGTTCTTGTCATTCTGAAGCCTGTAAGAAATGCATTTTAAATAGCATTTTCATTAAGATTCTACTATTATTTTTGAAGAATAAGTCGAGGTCTTATTGAATTTTTTTCTCATAATTTACCAAATAAAGCATGTATTACTCTGTAATTGTACAGTTAAGGCAATACAAATTTATATGTATTGATAAATCTTTTGCTTACAATATTATTCTTAGAAATTTAAGAATATATCTTCTAATGCTATTAATGAATTTGGCGCAATAATCATTATTTCATTGAAGAAAATAAACACTTTGTTTTAAACACTTAAATTTAAAAGTATAAATTTTCGACTATTAATATCATTTTCTCTTTTAAATAGATTCTTTACAGAAAGATTGTTTAATTGCAATGGTTCTTAAGATACGACTTCAGGGGAATTTCTGCAGATCAATAAGTATCTTAAATTTATAAAGAAACTTTCAAAAAGTAACAATAAATAAATAAATGACTGTGAAAGTAATATGCATATACTACAGCAATCTTTCAATACCTAAAATTAAAAATTAATTTAACTTAAAAATTGTTAAATTAATTTAAAAATTGTTAAAAAAAATATTGATTGAGAAAGTTTTATGAATTAAACAAACAATATTGTTGATTGCAACTTCCTTTATAAAAGATGCGATTGACACTAAATCATTTGTCCACACTTTCAAAAATTGTCTCTGTTTCTTTATCAAAGCGAATATTTTTTTCTCGTTTCACACTTTTCTAATGAAACAAGAAGGAAAAGACCTTGCATTAATCTCTTAAGAAATTCTTTGCAAACTTTTACCATAAACTTAATTAATTAGCCTTAGGCTCATTACTCACCTATAATCCAAAGAAACTGCAATTTATCCATGCGTCTTAATTGCACAACTCGTTTAAGGGTCAGTACCCTCCCTATACGGTCGAAAAATAGTGTGAAATGTAACAGATTTTATGAAATTTCCAGCGCTTTTGAAATCCATCAGAATTAATTACTCAAATTCTCCAACTTTAAATAATTCCTTTAAAAAAAGAGCAAATTCAATTCGCCTAATGAAATTTCTATCTACACTCTTTAAGTCAGTTAAAGTTCGGCACAAGCGAAGTTAATTAATATAATATCTGCTATACAAAACTGTGTAGGATGCTGAAAATTTTATCGATGCAAAAGAAATTTTTTTTAATTGAATAGTATTCAATAGATATTATTATTTTTTTCTTTTAGTGTCTTGCTAAATATTAAATTAATGATAGTGTCTTTTCATGAATAAAAGAAAAAATCACTTCAAAAATCAAATTTTAGCTTGAGGCCTTTTAATGTCTAATTAAGGCACTGAAAGAAGTCTACTTTTATCTACTTTTAATTCCTTATCTGATATTTAAATACTATTTGTAAATGAAATAAAAAGAATTAAACGATCCTTTGTAAAACAATGTCACTCGAATTCTCTTCATATAAAGAAAAATTATAGCTTAGAAGTTCGGAAATTTGACAAGTTTGTAATCTTCTTCTCAAAACTTTGTATTTACCTCTGCCGAATAAAGTAAATCGATTGTCATTCCTAGCAATAAAAAGAGTTGTTTAAAGAATTCGAAATATTAAGTTTTCTTAAGTGAATTAAATATTTTGAGTGGGCGAGCTTCCATGAGTTGTATTGAATGAAAGATATAATTAATCTATCTTAAAGCATTGGTAAATATTCATGAAAAGGGCCACTAGTCGTAATAAAATCTATGCAATCAATAAATGAACAAAATAGATATTAAAAACTCAAATTACTTCAGGGATATTTGAAACGTAGGGATTAGTCAAAATTTGAACTGGATGCTTACAATATTCCATCTTTATATATTCCATCTATCAGAAAGTAAAAACCTTTATTTAAAGAATTCAGAATATTGAGTTTTCTTAGGTAAATTGAATGCCTTGATTGATTTCAATGGATTATATGCAACAGAACCTATTCTCTTTCTTTTGGTCAAGTTAAATATCAAATTAACGACTCTGATTAACAATTAAATTCAAATTAGCGATTATATTATTGTTCATCATACGAACAATAATAGAATTAATAAAAAAAAGATTTTATTTAAAAAATCTCAAGTATCAGTTGTTGTTGTTTTTTTGATAGATTAATTGTATACAGAGAGTGGATCGAGTTTTGCTGAATTGTATTGTATGAATGATGTTCTTCTTTTTCTCTTAAAATTTTTGCTAGATATTATATCACTGATT
>JAPMOR010035210.1:15990-42645 GCA_026543865.1 Argiope aurantia | reverse complement strand
TTTTTCCTGAAAATTTCAATTAAAGAACTAGGAAAATAATTCCATTTTATCTCATTCCCCCTGTTATACAATTGAGAAATTTATCGAGATATTATGTAATCGTTAATGGGTTTCAAAAGAGTAATATTAGCTATTTTCGTTTTCAAGGTCATCGTTAAGAAAAAAAAATCCGCTTAAAATTCGCTTTATCGATATTCATCCATTCGGAAGAATTGGATGATAAATTTATATTTTAAACTTGATCAGTAAACATAAAAGCTAAAATATGTAATTAATATTTTTAAATCTATGGATGAGAAATTATTTTTAAGCTAGATATGTATACATATAAGCGAAAATATTTAAATAGCGGTTTCAGCTCTATAGAAAATCAAACTACTTACTGGAAAGTTATTGAACCTTTAGAAGAAGCTAATATCCGACTTCAAAAATTCTCTATTCCAGGGAATTCAAGAAAACAAAAACTAGAGAATATAGCTTTTAATGTGTTCAATTCAGCATTGGGCGAGAACTATGACACACCATGAAGATACAAGATGTTCCCAGCACTAAGACTCGTCACCTGCAATATGATTGACCGACTTGAAATCCACCATCACTCTTCACATCTTGAAAACTAGTAAGAAATGGCATTCGGAATGTGTGACAACAGAAGACAGAAGTTAACTGTTTGGAACTGAAAAGACCCATTTAGCTTTTCTCTCTATTATGTAGCATCAAAAGAAAGATGTCTTCATCATCAACGGCAGGTTTTGGATATATTGCATCAATAAAACCAAGCGTACTCGTATGTCTTTTGTCGCAATAAGGACGACGTTAAAAGAACACTTAAATGATTAATATATATTAGCCATTAATTTATATTTTACAGTGAGGTTTATCATATTTCTGCAATGCTGTGGTACCAAGATAAAGAGGGGGGGGGTAGGAATGTCTAGAAGAAAATCTTTAGAAGTGATGTGAAGGCAAAATATTATTATGTTTGCACATTTTTCGCATGATAATATTCTTATGTTGACATATTATTTGAAAAATGCGGATGCGCCATGCGAAAATCATTCATTTAACAGAAAGAACGAAGTTAGTACTCTAAAGTCATTAGTATCATAAAAAAAAAATAGCTCTATAAAACAGACATATGGATGTACAATTTTTTTTTCTGTGAGCAGTGCAAAAATTTCTCTGCGAAATCTTATACATAATGCGGTCAAGCTGAATACAAAGAAGTCTATTACATAGTCATAGCCGATATTCGCAATAGGCGTTCAAAAAAAATGGCGCGTGTAAAGACATTTAGAGTTAGGCGATATTTTACTTGTTCTAGGCAATTCTTCCAGTTTTTCAATATATAAATTTCGTTAGATCAAAATACTTTGAGAAAGTAATAATAGTAGAAAATAGATGATAGAAAACAGAATGCAGTTTAGATACTAAGAAAGACTGTATTGTAAAATCCTTGCCCTCAGTGATTTTAGATTAAAAAAAAATAATTTTAATTATTTTCAATTCGAAATGCAGTTAATTTCTTCCAGACGATTCGAAAAACACAAACTGAAAATTCTAAAAAGCACATGCATTAAAATAATATTTAAATGCTTAACACACCGAATCACGAATCTAGCCACAAATAAATGAGAAATTCTAACCACAAATGGGAAAAAAAAATGACAAACAGAAGCATTCAAATTCCAGTAACACTTCATTTTTCTTTATTATTCTGTCAAGTCAAACAATGTTTTATGTCATAATTACGATTTTTTGATGGCATTTTTATCAACAAAAATTCATTACTGATGAGTGAATATTCATTCAGCATTGTTAGAATTCAGCAAGTTTCAGCTCAGTTTATTTACAATTTTTTTTAAATCGCAAAACTTATTATTAGTGGCGTTCAGAATATGTTAAATAAGTTTTACACTATTACTTACAAACAAAAAAACTTTTTTAATTGTAAGTAAAAAAAATGTTTATTTTTAAACTCATTGCATACTATCGACCAAGAGTAATTCTTTGATTAATCTTTGAATTATAAACTTTAAATAATGAATTAATTTAATCTATCTGTACATTCATCCGAATTTGCTCTATTTGAAGTTATCGAAAGTTAAAGTGGAAATGCTGGAAGTTAAAAAAATTGGAATATTGTTCCAATTTTGGAATATCAATCTAATACTTTTGGAATATCAATACTATAATTATCATTCTAAATAAATATATCGAATAATTAGAAGGAAAAATATAAAGACATCAATACTGCATTCAAACCATATACAAAAGAAAAAAGATTCAAATTTTACCTAAAACTAGAAATTATAACGCATTTTCTTCTTTCATAAGAAAGATCTTCTAATAAACTGGACAGTGGCGATTCAGACGATAAAATGCACTTCAAGTAAACGTGTCTGTTGAATATTAATATTCTGTTTCTAAAACAGTCAACGAAATTTCACATTCATATTTTCCGGATATTACATCTCAACAAATAATTTTACAGAAATATTTTATCTTTATATACATTTTGTACAAGGTCAAACGTGTACAAAATGTATGTGAAGAACTAGTCTCAAAAACTTGGGAAGAATTTTAATGAGATGTACAAAGATTCTTGCTCTATTTTGAAATCACTGGACTTTGAAAGTAAAATAATAAATTTGAAACCAGGTCGTGCATAAGGAAGTTCATTGTATTTTGAAAAAATATATTCAAGTTTATTGTTCTTTGGGTATTTTTCTGAACCGGAATCAAGAATAGCAAAATACTTTTTTTTTTGTTTCTATTCTTCTGTTTTATTCGGAGAGACAAGTTTTTCTTTACAGCTACCAATTTTTTTTATAATAACACAGTTTGATGAAATAGGATGTAATAAAAAATTGTGCTTTTGATTTATGAATCAAATTACTTTTAATTATAAAGAAAAATTTCAACCAAATAAGCCCTTTGAAAGTAAAGAAAATGTAATAATTTATGCATTCTCATTTTTAAAACCAAAAGAAAGTATAAAGGACCTTAATTACCTTAATTTATTTCCAAAGTATATTCAAATGAGTCTCATGACATACTTTAAAAATTTTCTATTCCTAATATCATTCAATTTCCAATGAATGAAATGTTTCACAATGAATAAAATTTTAGAATATTTTTTTACGAGAAGTTATAAATATTAAGAATCCAATCATAAACTTATTCTATGGAAAAGTTTAGGAGACAAAACAAAAATCTCAAAATGTGAGGAGCTGATAGAAGAGCTTTAAGTAAATTGGATTTTTAATTATAATTTTAATAATGAATTAATAACAAGAAATATTTTTAATTTTATAAATTTAACTAAACTTTAATATATTTTTAGTTGAATTAGCATATTTATTGATAATTAAAAGCTCTAAAATTATTAAAATATTTTATAAAATAATCTAAAAGCAATAGCTATAAAAAAATTTTAGAGCTCCATAATGTTAGAAAATGACATAAAAAGCCATTACAAATTTCCATCTTAACAAACATGAAACACGCGATATTAAGTAAAAGCTTTTAAGAGTACACCAATTTGAGTCTCATCAATTCTGTAAAATGTTCAACCGAAACTTTGTTTTGCTATTGGTTATCAACTTGAACTTAGAATAACCTAAATAAAGGAAAATAGTTTCCGAACACAAGGAAACTTAACTCAAAGGTGAGGTGTCGTTTTCTTTTTTGGAGTCAAATGATGACAAAAGACGAACTTTTTCTCAGAAGACAATCAAAACATTCAAAATACATTTTCCCGAATCGAATTCAACCACTTTAGAAACAATTTAATGAGTAAACTTTTTTTATTAAATTGCCCTATAAAAATTCAATCCTATAAAATAGTTCTATGAAAATTTCAACATAGAAAGGTTGCCATTATTGAAAATTTAGAATGTCAAGACAAAATAATTAATTCGTAGATGATCTATGTATTTAATATTCCAATTCGCATTAATAATTTTTTTTTATCAAAAATTATTTCTTATTCTTTTTATATTCTTGATTTCTTACTTGAAATATTTTTAAAATAAAAAAAATATGTCCATCAAAATAAAATAATGAAATTCTGATAGAAATGCTCTCAGAAATGTGCACCTCGAAGCTATTTTTTCAAATTTGAATTAAAATTAAAATTTTAGCATTTTTCCTTGAAGATATTATAGTACAAAAATGATTTTTGTATCATTTTAAAAGTTAAAAATAATAATAAGCTTTTTAACGATACTCGTATTTTTATTCTATAAATATGTTTGGAATAATTAATCAATTTTTAAAAATATTTTTAAAAATATTTTCCAACAAGAATCGTAAGAATTCTGAACGATTATGAATCGCGAACAATAATATCTAGAAAATAATTCAAGATTGATAAAAATTAGCATTAGAGCTGAAGATGTATTTTCGTTTTTATTTTACAATCCGAATTGCTATCTTGTTCTTAACAGAAATCACTACTGGTAAAACAAATTTCAGAAAAATAAATACATTTACTTAAATATGGGAAAACTATGCAATCTGGAGTTTAAATACTATTAATATGAAAAAGATGCCAAATGTTATATTGTTTTAGGTTATAAATATGGTTATATTATTAATGTGTATACATTTATTTCAAACTTTATGGGATCTGTCAAAAATGGAAAATCCTTAATAATAATAAAAAAAATAGAACACGTAAGGCTTCTATGAATCCTATATCTATTAACATTTGAATATTAAAATTATCTTCTCCTGAAGAAGTCATTAAAACCAAGTTACATAAATTATTTAATTAAAAATTTAACTACCATTTATCCCAGCTAGTCGCCTAAAGCGGCTAGTCATAATAACATTTAATTTTCAATAGATGCTTGAAATTTTCTACTACTTTCTTATATAGTGCTGTAGCAGTTGCATTACTCTTATCTTCTCTTTTGGATACTAGATGGCGATGCCTGATTAGGCCATCCCATATGCCATCCCACAGTGCATTGCGATTGTAATTAGAATGAGATGTGAGGCTGAACTGTGAAGCCGCGCGCGTGAATGTCTTGCTTTTGTGTTAGTGTATGTTTAAGTGTGTGAATGTGATTATTAAAGAAATGTCTCCAACAACATTCGTCCTGTTGCTTCCTGCACAGATCATAATAATCTACATTCCACCATATTGGCGCCCAACGTGGGGCCCGACGGAAAAGAATTTGTGAGGAAACGAAAGTGATGTCGTCCCGACGATCACAAGTAAGTTTTCTCGGTACCACATTGGCGCCCAACGTAAAAGAATTTCTGATGAAATGAAAATGAAGTCTTCCCGACGATGAATTTTTAATGGAAACGGTGAAACATGTTGTCCTGACACAAAATAATTTTTCCCATCCCGGGAATGGTTCATCATTGTGTTCCAGTGAAATGATGAAACGAAAGTGAAATCGCAAAAAAATTTTCCCGTTCGCAACAAATTATGAAACGTGTCATCCTGACACATGTCATCAGTTTTCTCATCCCGAGAACGTGTCGTCCTGACAAATGTGATTATTCTCATCCCGAGAATGTGTCGTCCTGACAAATGTGATTATTCTCATCCCGAGAATGTGTCGTCCTAACAAATGTGATTATTCTCATCCCGAGAACGTGTCGTCCTGACAAATGTGATTATTCTCATCCCGAGAACGTGCCATCCCGACGCATGCGATTATTCTCATCCCGAGAACTGTCCGTCATTTTGTTCCAGACATCTATCCTCAAAGATGAACCAGCGTCTGCCATCTCCGCTTTCTTGATGTCCTAAGGAGTATTCCAGTATTCAGTTTTAAATCCTAAATCGTATGAGACGTCAGCCCCTGTACCGAGTATAATTTATTATTTACGCATCTCCAGCAAAAATCTGCATTTAAATCCAGTGAAGAAAGTGTGTTTCTGTTTTTCAAATTTACAGCACGGAAAATTCACCAGTTTTGTTTTGCTGGTTCCTGTCCGTACCTGTTCTCAGACAAGTGTCATAACACTTGTGCATTTTTTGTTGTTGTTGTTGTTTAACTTCAATAGCATCCAGCATTTGTTTCGTTGAAGTACATTCTAGCAACATTCTTTCATATTTGAATACACCAAAATGCTTCTTCTTCTGTGAAATGTTTTCATACTATTTAATCTGCATAGCGTTACCCCAACTGGCGTAGAAAAGATTCACGTATTTGCATTACCGTAACTGGCGTTGAAAAATCACGCATGCGCATTGAGTTCTGATTGTTGATAAATATTATCAAAGCATGCGGACCTGATTTTAATTATTTTTTGGTGTATGCTTTTGTAATTAAATTATATTTATGTTAGTTATATATTTTTTGTATATGCATATAGTTTTAAGTACATCGTTTTTTTAAAACCTGTTTTCAACTGATTATTTTAAACGATTCGTTTTATTTTCTTGGTGTTTTATGCATTTAAAACTAAACATTGTTAATAAATCGATCTGTTCATGATGAATCTGAGAAAATTTTGTTGAAAAATTCTTGAGATATTACATAAATTAGGAAAGATATTCTTTAGTGTCCATAAAGTTTAAACGCTCAGTGACTCTGTTTACAGTAATCATATTATAAAAAATGCTTTGTTTCAGTAAAAAATATTATTATATTAATTGCAGATTAATCCTTTCCACTTTAATTTAAAGCATAAATTCTACGGGAGCTAACAGAAAATTAGAGAGATACATATTAAGTTATGACTGAAGGCTTTTATAATTTTATGAGTGAATTATATGACTATCAAAATTTGAAGTTTTAAAATATTTTAATGAAGAAGCTATTAAAGTAGGAACTGCATAAAATATTTAATTATTAAAATTTTAACGAACATTAAGATTGGCGAACCGGCTGGTCGCCAAAGGCGGCTAGTATTTAATAATTTTTAAGTTACTTCTGTTTTTATAGTCTATTCATCGTTGCTAGTTTAGATATTGAAATATTTGTATTGTTTTGTTAATTGATCTCAATCATTGAAAGTGCGTAATAATATATCTTTTAAAAATTAAGGTATTCTTTATAGTGAATTTCAAGTTGTTGTTGTATTTTTGTATTTTAATTAAGCAGGAAGTAATTTATCGTACTTGATACATTTCTTGGTCCATAAGTTTACGCACCGAAACCAAAACTGTGTTCTCGTTTTCTGATACCATTTTATGTGCCCTTGAGTGACGCGCCAAGTCTCATTAAGTATTTATAAGCTCAGTCGCTCTCAAAGTGATTAATCTAAACAAGAATATGTTTTCTTTTTTCAGTTGCATGGTATTTTGGTATTATGATAAACTGTTCTGATAGATTTATTATTTTTTTTCAGAGTAACGATTTAGCATATATCATCTTTTAATCGTATAAAATGTGCAATTTTATTTCTGATTCTCAGAATGTAATTTTTATGGTAAAAAAAATTCTTAAATCTAATTCTTTTTCAGTACTTACGCAAATTTAATAGAAATTACTTGGTATGTATGCATTTCTTTTATTAAATGTGTATAAAATACTTGCAGTTAAAATTAACAATTGAAATAAGTTGAATTTAATTTCTGTATTTATGTGTTGCTTCATCTAAAATATAAAGTTTTTGAACATAAATATTTTTTTCCATTGCTGAAAATATATTTATCTCCTAACAGAATATTATAATTATTTTGCATTCTTTTAAAAAAAAAGGGAGATTTAAATCATTTGTGTTCTACCTACTGTATTGTTTTGTTTTGTTTTTTGTACATTCAAAAGAGAGGGTAAGTGTGTAATGATCCGTTATATTCAAGTTTTCTTCTTTAACTTCCTGTCTCATTTCAATAATTAAAAATGGCTTTTCTATCTAAGGGGAAAATAGCCAAAATCACACCACCTCGCCGGGACAGTATTCGTTGGTGTAGGGGGAGGATGTAGCAGTTGCATTTCTCTTACCTTCTCTTTTGGATACTAGATGGCGATGCCTGATTAGGCCATCCCATATGCCATCCCACAGTGCATTGCGATTGTGATTAGAATGAGATGTGAGGCTGAACTGTGAAGCCGCGCGCGTGAATGTCTTGCCTTTGTGTTAGTGTATGTTTAAGTGCGTGAATGTGATTATTAAAGAAATGTTTCCAACAACATTCATCCTGTTGCTTCCTGCACAGATCATAATAATCTACATACCACCACAGTGCTTAATTTTTTTTTATAATTTTGTTAGATATGCAGTATAAACCTCAGTTTTCCAATTTTCACTATTCTAATATTATAAAAGCGTATTTCAAAATTTATTTTTATCATTTAAAATCTTTAGTCTAATATATTTCCAAATTTATCTTTATAAGTATTTGGAATCAGAATATTAATATTTATCATATTGGGCGCTAGAATTAACCTTACTTCCTCTATGCAATCCATCCATTTTTAATTAAATTAGAAAATTAATTGATAATTAAGTAATTTTAAGTTATTAAAATATTTTATTGTCATCGAGATTCAATAACTATATAAATAAAAGAGGAAGTGAATAGGAAATAACTATATATTTAATAAAAGAGGAAGTGAATAGGAAATAAATTACAAAATTTCTATCTTATAAAAATAAAACATGCGAAATCAAACCAAATAGATCGAAACATTATTAATACTAAACATACCGGCATTCAATCGATACATTGGAACTGCCATTGAAAAGCGGTGATTTTACCGTTCGCTGTAGATTTAGTGTCAAATTGGATGAATTATCCAAGTTTATCAAATATAAACTAAAATCTGAATATCTGAGGAATATTCGTGTTAAACAAATTATTGTATCTAATTTCCTTCAAATCTGATTAAAGTATTACAAGTTTAAAAAATGGATAGAAAATTAAAAAGTTATCCTCTTCAGACGAGTAATTTGCAATCGTCCGTGTTTCACATTTCAAACAGGTTTATCAATCTAAATAGATGAGATAACAGAAGACGCAATACGTTGTAGGAAATCTGCTTTCTTTTTTTTCCTTTTTTTTCTGCTTTCTTTTTCTAAAAGTAAATTTTAGATTCTGCTATACGGATTTAGTAATTACTTCCTTCTAAATGCTAGATTTTAGCCTACTGTGAAAACCCCAGAAATAAGAAAAGTAAAATTTCACAAGAAATTACAAGTATTTTACGTAACACTGTTTTCAAAATATTCCTAATGTAGATATACACAAGGAAGGTTTTGAAACAAATATTTTACTGAAACTAATCAAAGACATTTTCTTTTCTTTTTTTTTCTTAATATAAAAAATCTCCTGCAAAAATATCGACGGTTACTTTGTCGAAAAATCTATCAGGATTTCATATTTTTCTTTTAATGAGTGATAACGTTTATATTTTTAATAAATGATTTCAAAACATCTTTTTCTAATGTTAAAATGATTACAGTGCAGAAAAAAGTAAAAAATAAAAAAAAAAATATGAAGATCTGAGTTAAAATGTTTGCTGCAAATTCTCAAAAGCAAGGAGAAAATAAAGCATTATAAATTATTATATTTTAATTGTACTAAATATGTTTTAATGCACAAGTTTTAAAATTTATTCTTTCAATTTCTAATTTTTAATGATAAATTATGGAATTTTCCGAATGGATGTGTGTAATATTGGAATGATGGAATTGGATGAATGGAATAGTATGGAGATTTTTGATGAAACCTACTTACTAACTTCGAATTCTACAGGTTGGTACTAAAAAGACACGGTTACGACTATATGGATTTGTTGCGGGTTGGTATGAGAGAGGATAGAACATGGGACCTTATGGTTGGCAGCCCAGTAACATGACCACGATACAAAAGAAATTGCTATGTAGCGTAGCAGTTAACTGGCTTATAATCTTTCACCACAGACTCTCCCTCCAGTGAGTCGGAGGTGAGATAAATGTTATGGCTGTTGAGTGGCGATGTATTAGCTGTTGATTCTAATGAGCCTGTACTCATTTGAGTAGCGCCAAGCGTTATGGCGAGCGTGTGTGGGTGAGTGGTTGCTGATGCTGTTGTTACGTCAAGTGATTCTGACGACTTTGATTTTGCTGTGGATAGATGGCGCCACAACAGCTGTACGAAGGTTGAAGGATCACGTTCGAGTAACAATGTAGCGATTCGCACCAATGTAGCGAATTGATACGAGCGAGGATAGAACCTGGGCCCTTGTGGTACGCAGCCCAGTAACATGACCATGATGCAAAAACAATTGCTCGGGTAGCGTAGCAGTTAACTGGCTTATAAGCTTTCACCACAGATTTTTGTGCTCTTTTCAAAAGATTCAGAACGCATATTCTTTAAATGTCCATCTCGTGGAATTGAATCAAATGCATATTTTGATATAAAATAATACTTTTGAAATTTTAAGCGGTATACGAAAATATCTCTTATGAAAGAAAAATAAAATGCTTGCTATGTTTTAATATGTTTCGATAATCTTCTAAATTCGCATACATATGTAAAATTTTAAATCACGTGCATTTAATTTAGAATTTAGCAATTTTTAGGCTGGATCGGCCTTGGAGATATTTACAATGCAACAAAATGCTCAATCCAAATTACTTCAAAAAATTATCAAAAAGGAAATATCAAAATTCGATTAGAAACATCCCAGGTTGGATTCAAAGCAAATGACAAGACTGTTTAATAAGTAAAACGATCATATCTCCAAATCTTCCGCATGAATTCATATAACCAACAACCCAGTGAAATGATATATAACATATATTTTTAAAATGTACAAAATATTCAGACTGTAAGAATAAAGTTTCGAAAAAATTAAAAATAAAATATTCGAAAAATCATGTCCTTTTATCATGAGCTTTTGTCAATAAAGATAGTTTAATCATTTTTCTTCAAACTTTCAAGGATCTTAACTTTATTAAACTGCAACCTTTTGGCAACCAGGGAATGGAAACGTATTTTGCGATAGACCTCATTATTCAATCATTCAAGTCATCAGATATTTAATTCATTGTTCTATGATTAACAAAAAAGCCAAAATATCTTTCTACAAACAAGTGTTAACAATATCATTAGTGTCTGTTCCTACCTACTTTTCACGTTCTCTTTAACATTTTAAGACTTCCGGGAGTTAAGGCACGGTTTAATGGTTTTCTGCCATGCAGTTTTTGCGCAAACACTCATTTTAAAATATATTGATTGTGAAAAAAAGGAATTATTTAACTTGATTGGCACTGGCAATATATATACAAATACATGCAAATTATTTTTTTATAAATTAAAAATTATTCCAAGGTTAAATAATATGATAATTGCCTATTACCTACAGAATCTCTGAACAATTAAAAGAAAATCTTCAAATATCAGCCCTGGTAGCATATTATTGTTTTTTATGACCAGTCTTCAGAATGCACTTATGTGTAAAGAGTTTGTATATTATTTGAATATCATTTAAAAGTGTATAAAATTATAGCCTGTTTCAATTATAGTAGAAATTTGGAATTGTATTATTAATTATATGTATTTTATAAAATATTATAACCATACATATGTGTAGACAATTATCGTTTCAAGCATTTCCCCTTCTCAGAATTGTTTTGAATAATACTTCTTTTAAAAACATGTGTTGATAACGGTCTTTGCGCAAAGTTTATTTTAAATTTTAGAAAATACACATGACATCCAGTAATTTTTATTAGAATTTTTTTTAAAAATATAAAATAAGCAAATAGTCGAAGGAACAGAAGATAAAACATCAGTTATTGCTCTCTAGATTTCAGAACGTCAGTAATCTTCAAAAAAAATATCAATAGATTGACAAAAAGAAAAAGAATTAACAAAAAGAAGAAAAAAAGAAAAGCTAGTTCGAATTTTGAATCATAGCAACCATCTAAAAAATTAAAGCTATATTAAGCTAGTTCTAGACTCTGAGACACAACTTAAAAGACGGAATCAAAAATCCACGATAAATCCACAGCAACACGTGCCTTAGATGTATTTTCTATACTCATGAAAAATATTAAGAACAGTATGTCCTGAATTTATGAAATATTTTCATTCTCAGTTAACTACTTGCGCTCAATGGTTACACATGCGATATAATATTTTTGTATATCTTTTTATCTATCACCTTTTAAATACATGTAAAATAAATAAATTGTATTAAAATTAAATTAAATCTGTTTTTACATCTCATAAGATTCGTCTCTGAACATGTTAGCTAAAATTCTAGTGAACTAAGCAGTTTCTATAGATTTAGTTTCAGTAATTATGGAATGAGGTATTCAAAATTTGCTTGCTTTCTGAGATCATTATTAAACTAAGCTAATTTTCAAGTATGACAGCATTATAAATAAACTCAATTTACAAATAGTTTGGGTGTGCAATTTTAATTCTTTTTTTTACATTGTAACAAAGGTCTTAATAAAAATTATTATAGCTTTCTTATAATAATTGGTCTAAACTTAACTAGAGAAATAAAAGTATATGTCCTTATTTCTTTACTTAATTTAAACTTATCTCTATTTAAACTGCCCGGGTCTATTCTGTCTTTAAATGAGAAAATGAGTAATGATAATGAAATAATGAGTAAATTTGTAATGCGTTGAAATCTACAACTGCATCAGTGTCAGTTCAACTAATATCTCCCAGAAAGAAGAAAGTCATTAGCAGTTTTTTGCGATGAATATTTTAATAGCAGAAATATTTTAATTACATATTGCTGACACTATTGAATTAAAAGACTAATTTCAATGAAGACAAAATAAACGATGGAAGTTTCGTTGAAAAAGTAAAAATATGAAGCGTTTGAACTAACAAAACAATTACAAGCAACAAATAATCCATCAAATATCGATCCCTTGAAAACTCTAAACAACTTTTAATTTAATATAGAAAATTAAAATTGATGTTTCTTACTATTAGCTCATTTACAATAATTAATAATTATATTAAAAGAAATTAAAACTAAAAAATTTCTTTCAGACCCTAGAAATATAAACTACGGAACAGTTTTCCCATTAATTTAGTTTTCAAATTCTATGAAGTATTTTGCAGATTTCGATAAAGTTATCTTGACAAGTAATTAAGTTGTTTATTTATTATTTAAAAACTATTCGGAGTTTTAGAAATATTTTCCTTTAGTACTGCCCTTCTTCTTAAATAAAAATATTACACGCAATTTAAACCATTTTATTAATTTTGCTTCTATCTGCTGTTCGCAATGTTTGATAAAATTTTATGATACTTTTTTAGTTATTTTTAAGTAACAAGAGAACATTTTATATGTTTTTTAAATATCATATAGTCAAATCTTTAATTTTTCTCTTAATTTTAAGTTTAAAATTTTCTCAGAAGTTAACAAGATTAAATATCGTTTGGTGCAATGCATATTCTCAATTTAAGTAAAAAAAATTAAGTTACAGATGATAAAAGGATCTGTATATCACAATATTTCATTTCAAAGTATTCTTAAGTATTCTTTATATATTTTTTAAAATGCGTTTATTCATATGCTCTATGGCGTTTCATTAAATATTATAAAACATATATTTATTCTTTCATATTTAACGCTTACGTAACAAAAAAGCTGTTAAAAGTTGATTTAATACGCGATAAATACTGTATTATAAATACTTACTGTAAATGTATTTATAATACATTTACTGTATTATAAACACTTCAAACTTTGCTCGTAAATAATGAAGTACGGGAATAACAGACATAAAAACAGTTTTTAATCTTAAGCATCATTTGGTAAATTAACGAGTACACAACAATACGACAGTATATAACAATTTTAATTATTAAAATTAAATATACTAATTCTAACTATCAACTCATTCAAAATGCATAATCTTGCTCTTAGTTTAAAAATATTTCGTAATTTAAAGTGAACCGAAATTAACACATTATTCAATTTCTGATCGAATAATTACATAAAACAATGATTATAAATGGATTTTATGGTATTAAAAATATTTCAATAAATGAAATAAATTGTAAAATGTAATATAACATGGTCCGATAAAAATATTTTGACACTCTTTTTATTCAATCGTTGAATGCGAAAAAATCAAAAATTAGAGCTTCCATATCAAAGTGAAGTAAATATAAACTGAAGGCATCATTTATCTCAATGTTAAAGAAATTTTTAATCACAGCGTACTAACACAGCAAAGAGGAAAAAAAATGGGAACAAGTAATTGTAAACAAAATGACGCATGAGTGGAATGAACTTCTAACAGGCAATATTTTTCTTATCAATAAAAACTTTTTTTGTGCCGTTACTCGCAAGTTCTGTTGCACTGAACCTTCTTTTTTTTAAAAAAATAATATCTAAACTTGCATTTATATTTAATGGCTACTTTAAAAACAAATAATAAATTAATGTTTAAAACGTTATTCTAATTTAAAAACCTTAAGATAAAATTTATCATTTTCGAAAACTTTTCTCTAAACGAAAGATCGATAACTGTTATCAATGCATTGGAATCATTTGTTCTAATTTTGTGTTGATTAGTTGATAAATATCTAACGTTGATGCATTTCGCATGCACAGAGATATATATTTTAGTTTATTCTTTTATTATTTATTACTTCTCTTATTATTTTTCAGGTTATATTTCTTTCTCACCTCTTATTATTTCGAAAAAAAAAAGTTATTTTTAAAAATCAGAATTTTATGTATAAGATTTTTTTAAATTAAATAAATTAAAATAATAGAGAAAAATGGCATTTTTAATTCGTCATCAAGTATTTCATCTACCGTTATATGTTATAGTTTTGATTAGTTGTTTTATCTTTTTAAATCTAATGCCACGTTAATGCTTTATCAGTTGATTTCTTTTTCTAATTTCTTTGTAAAAATGCAAAAATTATACACAAACTTACTTTACGAGTTTATAAAATAGGCAAAAAATTAATATATTTCTATAAGTTATTTCAAAATTCTCACATCATTTCACGAAAGTGATTCATTTTTTTTTCAATTCTGCGAAGTGAGTACAATTTTCAAATGATAAAATTGACTTAAAAATAAAATATGAACAAAAATAAATATTTCATCTAAATTTCATTATTTTATAAATTTCCCAATTAATTCTTGTTTAGTAATAAGTTACACAATTTTAAAAGAAGAGACAAATTCTGGTCGATACTTTTCAGAAGTTATTCAATCTTTATACATCAATTAACTATGTTTTTTTGGATTTCGGAATTAGATTTCTAAGATGGTAACAGGGCCAATCTTTATTTATAACAAAGATAAATATGATGTGTTGAAGTTCTACAGGTAGACCGTTATACCTAGAAATGCCAAATTTAGCACATACATACTTTGCAGAGTGAGAATTCGTAACTTGGATAAATGTTTTTTGAAACTTAAATCAATTAAAATGAAGCGAACTTTTGGCGTTTTTCCATGATAATTTCAGAAACTATTACAGCAAAAAAATATTTTTGCATCTTAAAAATCAAATATTTATCTTTTTAAGAATAATTATTATTCTATTGTTTAAATTTTTTTATATTTAATAAATTACATTTTTAAGAACAATTTCCAGCAACATGTTTCTTAGAAAATAAAATTTAATTTACACGACCGCGCTATATTTGCATGAAAAAAAAATAGCTTTTATCAACGTGTGCCATCTGACAAAAAGCTCTGATCAAATGAACTTAAAAGTTCAGAGAAATGTAATTGTAAGCACGTGCCTGCATGAAATAAAATAAATATGAAACCTAATACTTTTTAGAAAAATAAATGCAAATTTTTTCTGTGACTTATAAAATATCTATATTATTAATTTACCAATTTCGTCTCATTTAAGGCAAATATGGTTTAATATATGCAAGATATTCACTCTAATCTCTTGAATCCCAAAACAAATTTCTAAATCCATTAGTAATATGAATACACATCTAATACGAAAAGTAGTCTAAATGATGTAAATAACTATTTTTATGCATTTTAAGTTCGGTAAATGTTCTTATCAATAACGAATTTTATATTTGTATACAGAACCTCGATACTGAGAACTATATTTAATAAACTCTTTTTATTGTAGCAACTTAATTTTATGCAGTATTATAGAAATTTTTGTTGGATAATCCTTTCAGATATTGCATAGATTATAAAAAATAAATTCCATACTGCACTAAAGATTTCAGTGCTGAATGATTCCAACTTTTGTAATCATATTTTAAAAATAAATAATTGATTTCAGCAAAATTGTTTTTCTTTATTAGTTGAAGTTTAATCATTTAGGTTTGAAATTAAGTTTGAAATTTTAGATGAGGTGACAGAAATACAGAGAAATGCATAATACAATAAATAGAACCGGATAAATCTAAAACAGTATGAGTTACATTATTATCAAAATTTGAAGCTTAAAAATATGTTGCTGAAGAAGCAATTAATACCAAATTACATAAAATATGCAATTGAAAATTTTTCAACTATTAGTCTCAGCTAATCAGATGGTCGCCAAAGAATTAATGACAAACTATTTATTTGCTTGACTTGTTGAAATTCATAAATATAGTATTTAACAAAATTTTAAGAAAATAAAATTAATGCAACTAAATTATCTTTGTTCATAATATTATAAATTCAATTTATAACTTTAAACATAGTTCTAATTTTCTATACCTATTAAACTATTCAGACACATTTCTAACTGAGAAACCAAAAGAAATCAATTATCTCCAATCAGAGAAAAGAGATGCACTTCCGGGTGCATCGTTTACAACAAACGCACTTTTAATGAGTGCAGTAACCTTTTTAAGGTAGATTTAAATTGAAACTATTTTATCGGAAAAATATTTCCTTCAAAAAACATGAATTTTTCATTTTCTTTAGAGTTAATTTTGATGATGTATTCATTGTAAACAAGTGACATTTATTGTATATACCTTTATGACGAAATCGTAATTGGGCTAATTAATAACCAGTTTTTACACCTTTGTATCCTCACTGCTAATAATCGCAATAATTCTAACCATTTTAAAGTAATAAAGCCATTTATTAAAGCAGCACACTTCCATAAACACAATAGGTTTTGACATATGTATCATAAATAAATTTTAATTGTTTATTTCATATTTGTTTTATAACATTTAATCGACAGAAAATTTACACATTAAAACAACAGTTTTCTATAATAGGGACAACAATTTTTAAGAAAGAGCATAAAGGAATTAGAAAAAATATAAATAAATAAAAACCACTCTACACCTATACGGATGACAGAATCGAAACACTTACCTTTCTGTTGCACTGCAGCAGTTAGGTCTGTCATGAACGGGTTGACTTGTAACACATATCCGAAGGCTAAATCAGCACTAGGTCAATATCGAAACAATGGCCTTAACCGTTTACCAACGCGGAAAAAGGAGATCGAGCATCTTAGACGGGTTTTCTGCCGCATATGAAGTCATTACTAACACGTGAGGAAAGAAATCTATGCAGTGAACAGCGCCATCTATTGATCTAAATTCACATCGCATTATTGTACTGATTTTTTCCTGCATTGTGAGATAACGAAGGATCAAGAGGAATTTGGAGCCCCGCAAAAAAGTAATAATTAGCTCCCCTGCCTTTATTAATGCATAATTCATATGAATGTGGATAACCAAAGGCAATATAAGACAATATAAACAAATCTGAGTTAAAAATTTATTGCTGTATTATTTAATGAAGCATTTTAATTTCCCGTAATGTTTATTAAATTGCATTTTAAGCTTAAAAAATCAGTATTATATCTACTTATAATAAAAAAAAAACATTTGCGCTTGTATTTGTCTCTCCACCTGTTATAAATCAGATTGTTTAATTTTGAACTATCAAATTTGCCAAAATTAAATTTTGGATAGTGGTATTGTGCATCTCGGAGCAGTTCTCATAAGTTTTGACTAGAATTTTAATTAATAAAAAAATTAAACGAGAACATATATTTTCTCCACAATAACTTCCGAAAGTACGACTGCACAAAATTTTTTTTTGCATCATTTTAAAATTTAAAAAAATGTGTTATTAATGATATTTTAATTAGTGTCTTTAAGAAACCAAATTCTTGAATTGTAAAATGATGTGTTAAAATTACTTCTTTACAATTGCATATCCGTTACCATTCTAATTTTTTTCTTAAGTTTTGGTAATTTTTAAAAATATTTTTACGCAATATTTTTCATTGTTGTGGTGAAATTCCTGCTATTTTCATTGTTGCATCAAACTGATAAGAATTCTATTGTTTCACCAAGTAAAAGCTAAAGAAGAAAAAACTTGCTCATTTTCTTCTCCCTTTATATAAAGAATAAGAAAATAAAATAAATCTTAGTACCGCGAAAAGAAAATGGCACTATAATATTATCTCGCTTGTATACATATAAAAGGCTTAAGAATGTAATAAACAAATTAATATGACGTTATTAAAATTACACAGCTTCAATGCGTATCATAATTTGATGCTAAAAAATCACTTTTTTGAGAACAACATAAATATCAAGTTATACTTAAGAAATTTAATTGAAATTATCGTCTTTGGTGGTCAGCTTCTCTGTTTGTATTTTGACACTGAATAGCTAAAGCCAGCAAAACACTTCTATTATTTCATTAGATTATTAGAATTTCATTGTTTCATCAAATGGAAAAAAAAAATATTGTTTCATTAGATAAAATCTTTTCCAATGAAAAAGCCCAGAGAAAAAGATTCCATTTACTATATGCGCAGTTTTTATGAGGAATAAAAAAGTGGTTACATTTTCGCGAAAGAGAATGTGTAATCAGAAAGTAGATTCCTCGTAGAAAAGTTTATTATGTAGCACCTCTTTTACCCCTAGAGCAGAGAGTGCCCATTTGTGGCGTTTTACAGAAGCCCCTTGTGGCTTTTACAGACAAGCAGTTGAACGGGAGACCTGCATCCTGAGGTCGGGTTTTTTCTATGCGCAACCCTTGCGCTAATACCGAATGCTGTCGGTTGGAAACGATGGAATCCCTCCACCATACTGTTTACTTTAACTTACTTGTCTTTTTTTTTTTTTGTAAATTTTGTAGTGTAGTTGTGTTTGTGCAGATCAAAAATATTGTATTTAAAAACCGGACTGTTCAGTAGAAAATCGCAACACACTCACTATAATTATAAAATTTGGATGGCATGGGTCTTGTCTCTTTTAATGAAGCCTCGTGTACACAGTAAGAAGAACAGATACAACAGATACAAAGCTATAAAATGATGCAATTTTTATTTCTAATATAATTTAATACTTAAAACTACTTTGTTCAGGGCAGCGTAAAATTTAAATTAATTGAAGCAAAACAAAGCTAGTATTCATTGCTCAATAAATGGTAGCCAAAATCAGCAATATATAATCTAATATATAAACATAAATTTTTGTTTGTTCATACCTTATGCGTTCAACCCAGCGATTCTCAACCTATGGGGCGCGCCCCCTAGGGGGACGCGAGCACACTAGAGGGGAGGGCGTGGCTATATCCAAGTGAAAATATTTTAAAAAATTGATTAACTGACTGAAAGGAAAGCACATATACACAAAGAGAACAAAATACATTTCGACATATTTAATAGCTTATTAAAGTAAAACAACTTATAAATCAAAACTTACTTAATCAAAACCTACTAAATTAAAACAAATTTAATAATTATTAGGGACTTCCTTGGTCCTGTCTTGCAGAGCAAAGTTTTTCGAAGGAAGGCCTAATATTAGAAATAGCCACTCAGTTATGTTTCTATATTTTGTCTTCAAAGAAGCCACAGCAGAAAATCTAGTTTCACAAAGGCAGGATGTTGAATGGTAGTAGAATGCGAAATGCCCTTGGTTTTAGTGCAGAAAAATCATCCTCTACTTCTGCCCAAAATTCAAATAGTGATTTATTACTAAATTGTCTTTTAGTTTCGCCACTTGTCGTGAAGTCTATGAATTTTTCTTCCTCATCAATTGAGAGTCCTTCAGGAGTCTTATGAAATGGGTCCCTAACGCACTCGTAACTTGCTATCAGTTTGTCGTCAACAAGAAAATACTTTTTAAAATTCTTTGCCAGCATGGATAAAGGATTTTCAATCTTTACAAAAACAACTTTTACAAGTTCTTCTTCAGCCTTATAAGTTTTAGTACAATCATCCACATTTACAAACATTGTTAGGTTTTTTGCTTTAAATTTCTGCTCCACAATTCCAATTTTCTACAAAAAGCATTAACTTTGTCACTCATATCTAACATACGTGTATTTGCACCTTGGAGTTGAAGATTTAAGTTATTTAATTTCTAGAATATGTCGACCAAGTATTTCAATTTCATCACAAATAAACCATCGCGGAAATTCTCGGCATCCTGTCTGTTTTCTTCTTCTAGAAAAATGACGATTTCTTCTCTTAATTCATAAACACGTTGCAAAAATTTCCCACATGATAACTATCTTGCCTCGCAATAAAATAGTAACGCTGAATGTACTGAACTCATGACTTTACAAAGTGCGGAAAAGATTCTCGATTTCAGGGGTCTCATTTTTATATAATTCACTACAGTTACAACTGTAGTTAACACAATATTCAAACCAGAACTCATTTCTTTCAAAGCCAAAGCTTCTCTGTGGATCATACAATGTGTGCACTGAGGCGAATTTTGTTTTACAAGTGCTTGTAAACCTTGGAATCTTCCGGACATTGAACGAGCACCATCGGTGCATATTCCGACGCAATTTTTCCATTCTATGTTTGCCTCGTTCATAAAATTATTCAAAATAGCAAATAATGCGAGCTCTGAGTTTAGTAAATAATTCGAGTTCTATTGGTTTGTAGAAAAGCAGTTCTTCTACTGCTGACATATTATCACAAATTTGAACCTAGACAATTAAACGAGCATCTTTATTACTATCTGTTGCTTTGTAAAGCTGTATTGAAAACAATTTATGACGCAAGCTGATAATATACATCTTCAGCTGATAATATACATATACAATAGGCTATATCGCCTATTCGACGAACAACAGTATCATTTGAAAAAGGTATGGACTGCAATTGCTTTGAAAAATTATCTCCAAACATAGTTTCCACAATCTCAATTGCTGCTGGCAAAATAAGGTCTTCACCAATGGTGTGCGGTTTTTTACATCTGGTTATTTTATATGAACTTTGCAATTAAAGTTTTTTTTTATTCACAGACAAAGTTTCCTTAAAAAATGACTTTTACATGATTTTAATTTTAATTCGAAGAATTCTCTGGGTTTGTTGACGTACTCACTATGAAGCGTTTTCAATTGTCGTTTAAGTTGCTGCCTGCGGACAACATTTTTGAGCAAATGATACACAGGGGTCTTTTTTCTTCATTTACTTCAGTACTGTTAAACCCAAAATTTAATAGTTCCTTGATTTTATTTTCGGAACCACACTCGTCTGTGTACTTGTTGATGCTTGACTATCGTCTAATGCTTGCTTCCTTCAGCTTGAAAATTTATTCATGAATCTGCATAAATCTGCTGCTGTGAATATTTAATATGGTGAATTGCAATTAACACGAAAACATATATAACATACAAATTCACGATAGATTCGATAACGATAAAAGGATCGACTCCAATGAGACTGGCCGGAATTGAAACTTGCGTTGTTGAACATTTTCCTTCTTTCTGTGAGAAAACATTTGCTCGGCGCATGCTGAAGACGGCATCGGTCGTGTGGATTCCCTTCCACAAAGATTGCTATTTTTTTTCACTGGTTTTGTCATGCTTCTGTCTTATTTCTTTTATTATTCGAAAGAATATATTCCAAGTTTCTAAATTTAGCTCACCCCGTCTAGGTGAACTTTCATTAACGAATTTTCTACTTTTATATTCTTTTAACGTTATCTCCATGTTTGGCTTTCATTTCAAATATAATATTTAAATTTTCTCCGCTTTCATTCGCTTCATCTGTTTAACCCTGCTTGCCCAAAATGGAAGATGTGGTTTCTCGCCAACGTTGGCACGCCTTTTCTCTTATTTTGGCAGTTAGTTAAAAGCAATTTAAAAACAGAATCCAAAATATATATTATATATACATTATTGTAATATAAATTATTGTTGTATACATTTTATTGTAAGTGGGAGGCGCGATGAAAATTATTGTTACAAACCTGCAATTCGGCTTCCCAGCATAGTTTGTTCCATCAACAGAAAGAAAGTTTTACAGTCATCTGAATGGGACGAAGTCCAGGTGTGCGTCGGAGGTCCCAGAGCTTGGCAACAAACTTGGTGACCATTTGGCGACTTGGCGACGAATTAGGCGACTTTGGCGCCAAAATAGATAATACCCGAAACTTCGAGAATTTTCCCGATCCGTCCAGTAGGAACCGAAATACGCCTCGAACGTTCCTGATTGGTTGAGAGGCTTCTAGCCCCGCCTCCTGAGACCTATAAAAGGGGGCTGCAGCTGCCAGAGAAGGCAAGCCAGTAGTCAGAGTGGACGGAGTGGTCGAAGAAGAATAAGCGGAATCGACGGAGCGAAGTCAGTAATCCGAGTCAGAGCCGGAGAAGTAGAAGACAGAGTAGTCGGAAGCGACTGAGTCAAGCTCGTGCTGAACTGAGCTGTGCGCTACTGTCTGCAGTAGATTCTGGTTGTATGCTGTTGTATGCTACACGTCTCGAGTGAAGATAACCGTCTTCTGTGCTGTATATAGTTGTCGCTTTTGTGCTGTCCTGTGTGTGTCTTCGTGTAAATAAACGTCGTTGTTTTATTTTGTACTGCCGCCTGCTGATTGAGCGTTCTTTACACCATATCGCTTCCACTATCCAAACGAACCCCGGTAAAGAAAATTTCGCAACATTATGATTGAAAACTGTGCCACGAATACTGAAAGGTTGAGAAACGCTGGTTCAACCGATTGTGATGAAATTTGGTAACTTATTGCTTGCACCTAAGCGAAGATTATATTTTAAATTTGACAAAAGACAAGAGGAAAATGGCACATGCCATTCAGAGTTAATCGCGCATATATCAAACAAAATAAAATTATTATGATTGATGCCAATCAATGTGAGTGAAATGAAATCTAAAATATTTAATGCAAACCCTAATTTTTTTCCTTCTTATTAATGAATAGTCATCTACACAGAATGTTGTCATTTAACGTGCTCAAAATTTTGTCTGCGACCAACCACACGTAATATTTAGAGTCCTCTTACACAAACAAAATAGAATTATTATTATAGATGCCGATCAAGTAAAGTTATTTATAATGGAAATTTTTCAGTGCAAAAAGCAATTTTTTTCTATTTATTCAGTGAATCGACAAACGATATTTCGTTTATACAAACGTATATCGTGTTGATAGTTTCGACAGAAAAAATGTCCCCAAACATGCATCACTGAATAAATCTACGAGCGCAGCGCGTAGAAATAAGCTAATTCGAGCTTCTCAAACAAACGAGGAACGACAAGAGAGCAATAAAGAATTTTTGAGAGAAGAAGAAGGAAGCATTTGAGAATTGCAAATTCACGTGCTTCAGAATCTCAAGATCAACTTGTAGCAAGAATCGAAAGACAATGTTTATATGCTACCTCATCACGCTCATCAGAATCAAAAGACCAATAAGCGGCAAGAAGTGAGGGACTATTCTTAATTTAAAGTCGATTGAAGAAGGATACTCATTCCACGCATTCCTATTATTCCCACCGACATGTCTTTTGATTTCAAACGACTTCAGGTCCCCATTCTACTTGCATTCTCGATGACCATCAACAAGGTGAAAGATCAATCAATCACTTCAAGTGTGCGGATTGAACCTAGAAAATCCATGTTTTTCACATGGTCTGTTGTATGCTGGATGCTTACGATTTGGACAGCCAAGAAATTTATTTGTTTTTGCTGAAGACGGAAAAAAAAATTGTCTGCCCTAAAGCACTTGAATAATTATTATTTGTACTTCTCCTATATATCATTACATTTCAATGAATGTATTCATTGCCAATGCATGTATTCATTACCAATGAATGTATTCATCCTTCTTTCTATCATTCCTAATTAAACATGATAGTTATTTCAAATTTCAAACGATATTTCCAAAATTATTTTTTCTAAGGCAGCAACGCGCCGGGTTTCATAATAATTTATAGTATAGTTATTGTTAAATACAAACTCTCATCTAATATGTAATATAATATGACAAAGTGAACGCATGATAATTTTATTTGACAGACACATACTTCACTGATAATGCGCCGGCAGATTATTGCCTAAGGTTACCTGATGGTAATTTAGCTATCTTTTTTGTAATGGTAATTAGAAGATTTCAATTAACGATAATTAGGTTATGGCTTTCCAGTTAATACATACACATGAATGCAGATATACAAGAGAGCATGAAAATTGAGAAAAAAAAAAGCATTAAAAATTAGTTCAATATATCTACGTATTGAAACCTTTAACACATGATTTCCAACTGGGGGAGAAAGTGTTAAAAAAATTAAAAATTGAACGATCAAAAAACCTTTAAAAATTGCCAACTAACGTTTGGTGAATTTTGAAATTAAAAGGAAGGAAAACCTTGAGAATTTTACAACGTTTTTCCTTTGTAATTTTTATAGTTAAGTATCAATTTTTAAATTATCATCACAAGCATTAATTTTTAAATTATCATATGTTAAAAAGCATTATAAATTTTCCTGTTTCAAGATACAAAGTTTAAATGATTCCATGAATGATGATTGTAACTATTAAATTAATCTTAGTTAACTATTAAATTAATCTCTTTTAAAGACATTACAGAATGGTGGAAACCATATACTATCAGGAAAAACATAAATTCAGTCTGTTCATACCTACGAAATAATTTCCTTTGGTAATCATTAAATATTAAAGATATTAAGATTTATGCTGTAATCTTTTGAATCGAAAAATATTTTTCCTACTTCAGTAATTGCTATCGTTTTAACGTTGCCAGAAAAATTTTATATTCAAAATAATTTTCGGATGAGGTTTTGGGCACCAATCATATAAATCGCATTCGGGGAAGCTTTTATTATTTTAAAAAAGTAGAATATGATAACTTTAAAGAATACTATAAAGAAATTGGTATTATTGTTCTTTATTAAAATTTCAAATTTTTGGGAAGATATAATTTGTTCATATAAAAGTATTTCACTGATTCAATTTATGTTTGTTACTATTATGAAGGTAAATTAAGTGCAGATATAATCTGTGCTGAAAATAGGGATGCACATATCCAAAAATATTAAAAAATGCTATTTTTCTTCTTCACTAAATGGTAGGAATAAAAATAGCAGAAGTAGTCTCCCTTAAACTTTCTCGCATACACTCCAATAAAAGGTCCTAATCCTCTTTCCCCGCATAAAACTGAGCAGTTTGAGGAAGGATACCGTTGTCTTGTAGGACAGTGACGAATAACAGTAGTGAAATATAGATCTTTGGAGGGAATTTAACTAGTTTAATAAATATATCATGCTAAAATGTATTTTAAACGCCTTTTGTCGACCTATTGCAGCCAAAATTTATCACAAAAACTACAATTGTAATCACAAGATAATACACCAAATTTCATTTATTTAAGTTATTGCATTTTATACATGCGAATGTATAGATCTACAAGCGGTAAGACCTTAAATAGATTTTTTTTTTCAGAATGGATAAGGATCTGCCGTTTAGATGCTAAACCTGCATACCAAATTTTATTTACCTAGCATTTTAAATTTCGAAGTTATGGCATTCACTTATATTTGAACCGACAAAGAAACTTCTGTTAATGGATTTCGTTCAAAATTTGATATAAATCTTCAAATTCGGTGTTAAGTGTATAGAACAGATTTCATCCGTCCAACTCAAATCATTTTTGAGTTATAGTGTTTACAGACAGACAGATAGGTAGAGAAACATAATGCTGAAATTATATTTTTCGGATTCAGGGAAGTCTGAAACCTAGAGATACGTCAACCCCCTCCTCCCCCCCGAGTTCGAGTGCTTTGACGATTTGGAATATTTTCTCCATATTTCGTCTACGAAAAAGCGGTAGCTAAGATTAAATGAGTTATAAAACTTTGTACTACTTTCTCTAACATCATTAAGGATGATGCCGGCGTCCTTGCATAGGGGCCTTTCCAGTGATCGGGGCGTCCCGGGTTCGAATCCCGGTTCGGACATGGTTGTTCTTTACTATGTGTTCTATCTGTGAGGTGTGTGAATGTGCCTCCCTGTAAAAAGGGGCTGTGCAAGCGAATGTGTGAGTTTCCTCTTTATATGAGCTAGAAGTCAGACTTCTGCCTCCTGGTGCTCAGGGGGTCTTTATCCTCATAAGCTACTGCACCCCCTTTTCCGTGGGCACGACATCATTATTAAGGGCGATATTTTCTAAATATGATTATAAAAATACACTAATATCTATACTATAGTGAGGACACACATTTTTTACGCCAGTTTCACTGCTAATTATCGCTTATAAATTTTTAACGGCATGTCTCTATTTGACTCGCATATTAAAATATTTTTAAAAATATAATTTTTATGGTTTCTATATACAAAGTGTTTCTAAAGGCCTTTTAGAAATTTTGAGAGTCGGCAAGTTACATTGAAACCAATTATTTTTCTGACAAAACATTAGGTCACAAATTCAAACGTTGTCCATTGAATGGAGGTCATTCATATGTGTATTAAATAAAGTGAAAAAACCAGATATGCCAGATGAAATAAATAGCATAGGTTTAATGATTACAGTA
>JAPMOR010035210.1:0-15980 GCA_026543865.1 Argiope aurantia | reverse complement strand
TAATCCCATAATGCATTGCGATTGTAATGAGAAGAAGATGTGACGCTGAACTGTGAAGCGCGCGCGTAAATGTCTTGTCTTTGTGTTTGTAATTGTTTAGTGTGTGAATGTGATTATTAAAGAAATGTTTCCTACAACATTCGTCCTGTTGCTTCCTGCACAGATCATAATAATCCACATACCACCACACGTATAGTTTTCCAAATTTTTAATCAAATTGTTTTTAAAAAATGTTTTAAACGTATTTTACAAGAATGTATTTCATTGCTGAAGTGAAATTCAAATCCCTTCATTGCTGTTACTAATACTGGTTTCATCCTGGCTTTTTTTGAATTTTTGATGCAAAAATTCGGCTTATTTTATCATGTCGTGTAGATTTCGTTATATCCTTACAGATACGTTATATTATGCATGAATAAAATTTTTGAAATTTTGCTGTATTTAAATCAACAACTTCAACTTTATTTCTGGAGTTCAACTTCAGAAATAAAGACTAGATTTTAAAACAACGACCCTTTTTAAATAATGCTGTTCTTTCCTGCCATATAATTGTATGTATAAAAATTGAGATAGACAATTAAGAGAATGTTTAGCACAATTAACAAAATGGTGTAAGGCATCTAAGGTACTAAGGTAAGGTACGAGTAATATATCTAAGAGAATTTATAAATATCGTGCTACAGAAATTACATAAATACACGCAATATTTAAATGACATTTTTAGCAATCATTTATCCTTGCGAACCGCTTCGTAGACTAAGTGCCTGGTACTACAATAAAATCTTGAACGAGTCAAAATAACCCACAACCTAAATCTAGTGTTAATTGAAGCAGATGGTAATTATAAAATTAGAAAATTCTCACCATTTAATAAATTTCTGTTTATTTGTTACTGTCACTTCCTGGATGCGCATAATGTTTTTATTATATATGATTTTAACAATAGCAATTTCTTAGGAAATGTTTTACTTATATAGCAAAAATTATTTTTCATAAAAAAAAATAAGAGTGTCCGAAGAGTTATATTCTGGACTGTTTTAAAATAATTTTATCTCAAAAACTGCGTTGTGGACTTGCTTCTCTATTGCCGTGGTTTGAAAAGTAAGATTATTGCTCTGTGAATGAGATCCTTTTGAAAAGCAAAGAAAAAAAATATACAAAGTGTTGCCATTCTTATCTATTGATATCACATGAAAACACAATGTGTCTTAAAAATTATGATGTTTATTTGGCATCGGTTTTTGTATGATATAAAAGAAATGATGTTCAGAAATCGAAGACTTTTAACGAAATAAAAAAAAATAACAAAATAGCTCAGGCAAAATTTAAAAAATTTAGTATTCTTTTTTTTATGATTTTGTATCGAGTCAAATATTTGTTGAAGGGTTTTTTTTGTTGTCTTTTTTGTCAAAAAATTAAAGCTTCTTTCTGCTAACTGCTCAGATAAAGTTTACTTAGAGCAAAGTTATGAACGAAAAGTGTGCAGCATTTACTTAACATGAGAGTTTTCGTTAAACTTGCTTATTTTATTTTCACGATTAAAGCGCATCTCATATAAGTATTTGAAAATTCGATTTTATATCCTGTTTCAGAAAAGAAAATTTCTTAACATTATTTTTTTCTTTAAATTTTATTATTTGCAGATTTTGTCTCTATTCTTCTGTCTACAAAATGAATTCACTTATTTTTCCTGTAAAAAAATCTTCATATTCTTTTTGTATAAAATTTTCATATCAGGTGTCTTGATACAATTATTATTACCAATTCTCTGCGATTTTTATATAATTTTTGCCATTAATTTTTCCTCTTGAAAGAAACCTTATATGTAATGACTACTATTTCATTATTTAAATTCAGTCATGCACAAAAATTAGGAAAAGCTTTACTCGGTTCTATGTGGAATGATACTTAACATAAATGAGGAATGTGTCTGCGGCTTGATGAAAGTAATTATTTGCCAGTGAATGCCTTTGCCTACCAGCAAATTCGCTTTGAATATCAATTAATTTCATTATCAAACAAAACTATGCAATTCTGATCTCTTTATTTTCATTTCCATATGCATGCTGTGTTTAATGTATAAAATTAAATCTCGTTATTCGGACTTTCATCAAATGAGGCCTTTACTGATAGAAGAAGTACTAGAAAATCAAACTGTAATTTTTCATCTTTTAATACCGAAGTTATTGAAATTCTGAGAAACAGGCCTCGAAATTGATATAATGGAACTGATTTTCATGATAAAAAGGCTTGAAACGGTCATACCAACTGAGACTATATGGATTGATGTAAGACACTTCAACGGCTTTTAAAATGATATCTGGAAGTAATTTTTTATAATTGAAGAAGAGTTAAAAAAACACGATTTCAATATTAAGCACTTTAGAAGGTATTGGAAAAAAAATTTCATTTATCTTCGACAATAATACAACAACAAAAAATGGCGCTTTAAATGACTTTACAAATTTTGCATTATCCAGCGTATTCTTTTGAATGCTTCTTTAAATAATTATAAGAAAAATGCACATGAAAAATTGAAAATCAGTAATAATTTCAAATACTCATAACACAACAAATTAATATTTAAAAAATGCACGTCAGAAGTTTGATAATTAAAAAGAAATCTGTTGTAATGTTAATATATGTAGTATAGCTGCTATGATTTCAAACAACCGTTTTCGTAAGTTCATGTTAAAAACAAGAAGATCTGAATTAAAGTTTTATTTCTATTATCCAGACTTTTAATTGTCTGAATAATAATGTTTTAGTCAGATGGACAACTGAGATCGACTATATATCAGTGACTCAAATAAAATTCAGCCCCACAATGTCACATTTACATGAAAATCTTAATTACTCGTGTCACTTAACCTGTGACTACAAGTTGGGTTAAGCAGAATTAAAACTCCACTTACTTGTTTTTTCATATAAAATGTATTGTTTAGTCAGAAATAAAAATAGAACGATTCATTTTTTCATGCAATATATGAACACATCTAACAGTGCGGTAAGTAACATATTAAAATAATTTGATGACGTTGTATATATGATTTGACTTAAAATGTTAGAGGGATTTTAAAATATATTTCATAAAAACATTAGAGAAAATAAAATATGAAAACAAAAGTTTACGAAAATGTTTCCGTGGAATATGACTAAAAAGAAACATAGTATCAATATCTTATTAGTGAAAATTCTAAATCAGAACGATGGAAAAAGGTGTGCCATTAGATATTTTTAAAAATTAATAGGATCCAAATAGTATAAAAATGTTTTTTAATTATCAGAATTAAAGAAAAAATGTCAGAAGCATTTAGATTGGTATTATTAAAAAATAGTAATTTGAATTTTAAGACGATGCATAATTTATTTTTAAGAGCAAACATTTCCGGTTACTATCGTCAAATAATGCCAACGTTTTATTTTATTTTCAATTACTCATCCATTTACTTATAATTAAAAAAAAATCGGTTTGAGACGCAGATTTTCACATTGAAAAGCGTTTTTGGGTCTAAAGCCAAACAATGCATTATCTACAAGACTTTCTTTTTTAAATAACGGCCAAACTTAGAGTAAAAAGATAATATAGTAATACTTTGCCTATAAATTCATAAAAATAGAGAGAAAAATTCATTGAAAACCAGTTTTTCATGCTCAATAAGAAAATATTATTTATTTCAGATCATAATCCTTTTCCATCATCATTATGCTGTCTTCATTTGACAGACAGTAAAAAAGAAGTGATGTCATTCAATTAAATAACGATTTATTCTTTAAAGGTTTCTCGGCCTTCATATAAAACCTTCATAAACATTAAAAAAAAAAACTTCGCCTGTATTGGAAAGTTCATGGCATCAATGAATTTTTTTGAAGGAAGATAATAATACAGGTGATAAAATTCTGCTGCAGTTATATAAAGACTATTACACTAAAATATTATTACAGGCAAAACAATAATATTTACTTGGGCAGCTAAAGAGTTTTTTAAATATAAAAATGTAGAATATGAAAATGGACGGCAATGTTTCAAGAAAAAAGACAGGTTTTGTTTTGAATATGTGGCATCTATTCCCTGCCAAATTCATTCAAATATCTCAAAAGCTAATGCAGTGTAAATTTCAAATAATTCCCAACTTTGATCTGAAATAACTTTTACAGTCAAATTATATTGTTTTCGCAATGACTTACTGCCAAATTGAACAAAGTTGATGCAAGTAATTGTGAATTATACAGGAAATTTATAATTAGACGAAATGGTGCACATTAAGGAATTTGTAGTTTGTATTTGATAACTATTTTGAAATAAGATTTAAAAAAATTAATTTTAAGTAGTAAAAATATATTTAATATACAGTTATGTTTTGTTGGTCACAAAGATGTTAGTTGAAATCTGCTAGTTTGACCTTAAGAATAGATTAATAAAATGAATAACTATTTAAAGAACTAAAGAATATGACAATTAAGTTTAAAAATCACTTTTTCTTTTCTAACAAATTCTAAATGCATATGCAGTACAATAAGTTATTTTCCAAAACAGTCAAATAACCGACTTTATAAACACGCTTCCAAAACAGTTATCTGTGTCCAGAAATCTTTAACTAGGAAAAAGCCTTCCAATTTCTAAGATTTTTGTGACTTTCTGATCCTCTAATGGAAATTGATGATCTTACTAGCGAGGAAAATTATAAATAATTTTGTTTTGATATCTTGCTGTTTTCTTTGGACTCGTATTCTGTTTTAATTAAGAATCCTTGCTCTTTGTGCTAAGTTTCGCTTTTTGCTGTTCTGGTGTCTGATCAGAACAATGAAAAAGGTTTTTCTTTTTTCTCTTAAATCCTTAATTTTAATGTATTTAATTATTATATTTCATTTATTATTTTGATTAGTTTAGAAGTTGTTTTATTTTATTTCTGTTTTTATTCTGCTTATTTCATAATAATATGTTTTAAACTTAATCCATTAATGAAATGTCTATAAAGAACTATGTGTACTTTTCCTAATTCGTTTTTTTTTCCTCTGCATCTTTGTTATACATTATGATTTTGTAAATCTCATTCCCCATTTTACATACAATACATTCTTTAGATTTAGAGTATGGCGAGGGTTAAATAAATGAATATAATTTTTCAATCTTTCTTAATGAAAGACACTTCTTTTTATTTGTCCATTCAAATTGATAATATAGCGTATTTTTTATTTTTTAATATTACTTCCAAAAGCATATGTCAAAAGTTAATACAATGTGAATTTTAATTAATTTACAACTTTGATCTGAAATAACTTTTACAGTCACAGAAAATACTATAGACTATTTTTATTAAAAAAAAGCACCAGGAATAAAAATTTAATAGATAAAATTTTCATAGGAAAATTTTTCCTCGAATTCACCATCAATATAAACTAAAATGTTAATTATTTTTAAATCAAATCTTGATCCAGGAACCATATTTCCTCCAAAATAAGACTTTTATCTTAAATTAATTATTGGCCTTAATAAATGCACAAAAAACTATTTTAGAGCATACCTTGTTAAAAAGATATTTATTTTCTCTATTCATGTAAAAATGCATATTTTTTAATTTATTTCATTTGATAAAAGTTACATTTATTCATATAAACTAGATAATCTTCATTTGGCACCACATCATTAGATTTTAAGCCCGGAAATCCGGTTTAATTTTCTTGTAACTCTATTTCTTGTGACCATTATGCTATTTTTATTGCTTAGTAGCAGAGAGGTGTTTAAATGAACACTTAACATCCATTCAGCGAATGGTAGATCATTCGGCTATTTTTAAGGCTTTGCAAAAGAGCTCTGTTTAAATGATTATAACACATCCATTTATCCTATTTGTAATACAATGACAACAGCTGTCTATTTTATCTTAACTCAAACTGGTTGTTCAGCAATATATAAATAGCGAAATCTGTTTAATAATTTTAACTATGGCTTCTTTTTAACAAAAAATTGTTTCGAAATATCTGACCTAAACGACCTTTGAAGACACGCTGTATAAAGAAGTTATTTTCCTATTCTTTAGTTTCCCGGGAAACAATTGTGGCAATTAAGAAATTAATATTTGATGAATCATTCCTAAATTTTAAAATTTCAAACAGTATTCAACCTTTTATTCGATTAATGAATGACAATCCAAATATATTTATTTATAAGTACAGTTTATTTTCGTAAAAAATATTTTCACAACATTTTACAACACACACGGCAGCAGAAAATATAATCAAGAGTTATTATTTTCTGAAAGAATTGGTTTAAATACATGAGACATTTTAGACGTAACAGTAGAAACGTAGAATTTACACAGGACTTGTTTTGCTCTAAAAATGCTATAAGTGTTATCAAGCACCAAGGAATCTGAAAAAAAATTCATTTGATATAATTACAAAAGATGTAAATAATAATTTATATTGTTCAGATATTTCGAAAGAAATATTGTTATGAATAGAACTTATAGAACTAGTGTCATGTAAGTTATACATTTAATAAGGAAAAAATCTTAAACTTTTCGAGTTTCCGTCTGTGTACACTGTCTTTGAAGTTTATAAATAAATTAAAAATTCAGATGACAAAGAAAATTCGTGTACTTGCAACAACAGTTGTATTTTTGAAAGTATAAGTTTACTGCTCAGGAGTTCAGCTTACATGCTAGGACTCTTTTGAAGACGCTAAAAAATGGTAATCTATGTTTTTACTTTGTCAAAAGATTTATTCCTATCCAGTTATTCAAATATTGTATGGAATCTAGAGTATTTCTGTACACAGGGTAATCTGTAAAATCATTGTAAGCTCTTTAAATTCCAAACGGCGTCTCTTATAGCCAGGAAAATAACGTGTACATATAGAAAGGGACTATGCTGAGTTTATGGAAACAGGTTACACCAGCGCTAGCAACAAAATAAGGAAGTTAAAAAAATTACTTAAAAAATAAAAGAGACCGATCAAAATTCCAGATAGAAGAGTGCACCGTATACCATAATAAAAATTGAGGAAAAAGTTACATATAGTTATCTGTAAAATTGACAGATATGTTTGAGATTAAAATTGTGAACATTCCGTGACTTAAATAAAAGTTCCGTCCTAAAAATGAAATATGTATTCTCATACGGTTTATACGGTTTTTTACAGTTAAGCGGGAAAAAAATGAAATTTATTAAAAAAAAATCTGAAAAATTCACTGGGAGGTGGGATGGGGATCTGAGGATGCACTTTTCATTTTTAGGGAGAATATTTTTTTCAAGTCACAGAAAGTTTACAATTTTAATTGCAAAATATCTCCACTAATTTTACTTAATGAAATATTTTCCTATGTTTTTATTATGGTACACCATACATTTTCCTAATTAGGCCAATCTCCTTTCTTTTTTGGGATATTTCTTGTAATTTATTTATTTAACCGCTAGAGACGCTGTAACCTTTCTCCACAAATTCAGCATAGTCACTTTACTATAGGTACACGGTACTTTCCTGGCTATACGAAACGCGGTTTTGAATTTAAAGGGCTTATGAGGACTTTACTGCTCACTTCACTTTTATATAAAGCACAACAAGTAGAATTATTAGCAACTTTTTTTCTTCAAAATCCTTTTGCGAATGGAAAAATTGATCCAAATAGATATCGAAAAACAAAACGCAGCTTTAAGATTAAATATGAGATCTTTAAAGTAGAAGACAATCCTCATATTCAAAAGTTTTTTCTAATATTATTAAAATGTTTAGGGCCACTGCAAACAAATCATTAACAATGATTTGATCCTTATAAAAATGCAATGCCCTTCATCTTTTCTACACCGTATCGTTAAATATATAAGACGGTGCGGAATTTTGCCAAAAAGCATTTATCCAGAGAAAAATACGAAAATTTTGCTCCAAATGATGGAGTTTGAGTCTATTTAAACGACTACAAAGGAACAAGAAAAAAATTAAAAAATGGTTCAAAAAATCTAAAAGAAGTTCTGAAGGATTTCCGATTGTTACTGGTTTTTTAATAATGCCAAAATTAAGAGACGTAAGAAGCAAGGTAAAAATAGAATATTATTAGAAACATACTCAATATCAGAAACAAACCAAACATACGCAATGTTCTTAATCAGTAGATTGCATTAAGGCAAAACCAGTAATTAAATGTCATATTCCACTATTAACTTCTCGCAACAAAAAGGATATTATGACTATCCCTTCATTAATCTTCCTGCTAAAATCCCTGATTAGTTTAATTTAGAGATATAATGTCCTGCTTTAAAGCGACACAGTTTTTTTTTGTTTTTTTTTTTTAAATAGGATCTCGTAATTTCGAACCGCGGTTGAATTACTGTGACGACATTTGAACCGGCACGCCTTTACCAAGTGCATTAAATTCAGTCATGAGACGTATTTTTAATGCACCACCTAACCTACACGATACCTCATTGTTGGAATTGTATCTAGAACATAGAACCTTCGGATTCCAGAAGCGAAACCTTGCCATTAAGCCATCGCTGTCATTAAATATCGTGATGTGGCATTCATGGATTTTGCATTTTCACTTTTGGACTTTTAAAATGAGTAACATTCAATCGACAATCTACAACCTTTTGTGGATTTTAGAAAGTCTTTCAAGAATAATGAAACAACATACCTTCCCCGATACAATAAAGGCATCATTAGAAAAGGAGATAAGAATAAGAGTTACTATATTGAACATTTATAACACATAATAACTGCGCGATTCACCGACCTAGCCAGAGGCCATGCGGGAAACTTGATGGGGCAGCCGAAGAGCAACCTTACCTAGCACGAAGAAACAAACTATATTTGATGACATTGGACCCTTACAGACAATAAAGAAATTTCTAAAGAAAACGAATGCTGATACAAAAAAAGAACAGAAAAAAATTACATTTTAAATTACATATTAAGTTGTGAAACATTAAAATTTATATTAAATAATCTTTTATAAATCATTGCGATTTTGTGTTTTTGGTAATTTAAAAAGAATACAATGGAAACATCGAAAACTATTATTAAATTAAACGTTTATAAAGCATAGAAATTATATTAAAAAACATGTAAATACCATAAAAATCGAAAAATGTGCAAATTATTTTGTATTTAATAAATATTACCTTACAGAAAAAAATTGAAAGCATGCCTTCAGGAAAGTTTCAGCATAGATACATCACAAATATCGAAGGATTAAATTTCCCCTTTCAATTTTCAGTTCATTGTTTTAATTACTCAAAATTGATAAGTAAAATACAAACTATTATTTCGTTACGAAATATTTTTCATTCAGTGACTGATTGTTCCCTAACAATGCATTTCGTAGATTTAAAATGACAACACAAAATGCTAAACACCTTCACATACTAAATGGCTGGCACATGTGTTTTGCACACATGCACATACAGTACGAAATTAGTTATTACATATTTGCAAGACATAAGTAGTTATTTTTTTCATGTTAACAGGATAGCAAGCGTAATGACGTTCACTTTCTAAATATCACCAAAAGGTTGTTGCTTACATATTCCCGTATTTTCGGCTAGATAGCACCCAGCCTCGGAACCAAAATCGCTGTAGACCATTACCGGTGTTACCACCACCTCGTACTTTGAGCCTTCGGTATGCACAAGATATATTTTAATATCATTTGTCTCGCATTCCACTTCCCATCCCACTGTAGAGCCTGGAACATCGACTTTGAGATGAATGCTGCATTTGGATCGACTATGAACGGTGATTTTACGAACGCTTTCATCATCTTCACTCAACGTATTCATGTTCTTAAGGTATAATTCCGTTGGGATAGGATTTAATATTTTCACCTATTGAAGAGAAACAAAAGAAAATTAAAATGAAACCATAGTAGTTCTTATGGAACATGCTATCGTCATTTCTTAGGTTTAATCTTTTCAAACTTCATCTTATGAAACTAACGAAGTTGATTGAACTCATTGAACGTTCTTTTAAAGCCTTCACCTGATAGTTTTTCTGTCACCTATTTAGATAATCCATTTCATTTCGAACATGATTAGGTGCATTACGATAGCAGAATCTCTTGAAGAAGAAATACCCGACTAGTATTTGCCAATGCTAAATATATAAAAGTGATCAATTATCTTATTCAGATTACTGTTTTATGATATGATTAATGGATCATTTTACAAATGTTTCAGGCTCAATGAATTATTAGAAAGGAAGTCTTCACTAATAATAAAGGAGTGAATGTGTGTAATTTGGCATTCTATAGTACGGATCATTGGGCGTAAACATTATCATATTTGTCACAGATAAACTTTAGAGGATGGAAAAATTCTCCTCGGAGCAATTTTTTTCTTTGAAATTTCAATTATGTAAAAACTTAGCGAAGTTGCGGCGTTTGTCTCTAAAACATTACTGCCCAAAATTAGTTTTTACATCTTAAATTTAAAAAAGTCTTTTTACTGGTACCAAATTGATAGTTATACAGATTTTTCTTGAATTTGGCATTTTTTTTAAAAATTTTAATAATAGGTCTCATTATTGTAACGAAATTAATCGTTTTCATTGTTTCATCAACTATTCACTCTCTTTGCTTTCGACATTTACTGAAAGCTAAAAAAGAAAATTCTATTTAGTACATATGTAGTTTTACATGAGGAATAAAGAGAAGCGCACTACTTAGAAAATTAATTGAACAGAAAGCTCTATTTTTTCTCATTGCAATCATGTTACAGGACACGATTACCATTAAATGAAAGCCATTGATTAGAATGGTTTATATGCATCATGTTGTAAAACTATGAAAATAAGGAAGCTTTAATGTTTGTCAAAATGTGATGCTTAAGGCATTTTTGAGAGCGTCATGGATATCAATTATGCGTAAGACATTTAATTGAAAGTAAACAGAATCAATATTCCCGGATGGTCGCCAAAGGAGATTAATATAATACAAATGAAAGTAGACTTTCTGAAATTATAAAAAAGAGGCTGTAAATATCCAGTTCCAAAATAAATGTCTTCATTATTTTGCAAATAAACTCTTATGTATGATCGCTTATTTTTCCACTGATTTTAAAAATTATGGCTGAACTTTACCAGTGATGGGCAGTTAGGGTCTCCATCAGGATCTGTCCGAGTACCACCGTAGACCACTGGCAAGAGGTCAGCATCGATATGCTCTAGGATGGCTTCTTTCCACCCACCTGCAAACATAAAACATTTTTTATTATTTACTTAACAGTCAACATGAATATAAAATTGTTCAAATATTAAAGGATTCTTACTTTTTCTTAAAAAGCTTATTTACAGGGTGACACAAAAGTAGTTAAACTAATTTTAAAGATGCATCAGCTTACACAAGAATAAGTTATTTTTACAATAAAAAATGAGGTGCTACAAATATAAAGAGGAATAATTAATAGGAGATTTTATTAACGAAAGAAAAAGATACACCAGATTAAGTGTTTAGCAAAGGTACAAATTCAAAACATTACTGCAACATATCCATAAAGAAATCAAAATCATAATTTGTACACAGTATGACAGCTACAATATTAAATTGAATGCAATTTCATTAACAAATGTGTTGGAGTATTTTGAAAAAGCGTCCCAAAGACTTGCCATCCAAAGCGATAACTATTTTGTCTGTTGGTATTCACACATTTAAATCGTTAAATTGAATATTCACTTATACTTGTATGGTTTCATTTGTTGTTATTCGTGCAGTTAAGCCGTGCAATTAAATATTCATTTATACTTGTATGGTACCTTTTGTTAAATCTATAACTGCTTCATTTGTTGTTATTCATGCAGTTCAGCCGTGCAATTAAATATTCACTTATACTTATATGGTACATTCTGTTAAAGAGATAATTTCTTCTTTTGTTGTTATTCATGAAGCTGATTTCAGTAATTAAGCATATTTGAGTAGTACCTTTTGTCAAAGCGATAACTATTATTCATGCAACTCAGTGTAATTAAATATTCTCTTCTATCAGCATTGTGCTTATTGTCTTGGATATCATTTTCTTTCACGAACATAACTGCAAAAGAGGTCCCTCAGCAATCGTCCTTTACGTTCGTGATGCTATATTATAATGTAAAAATGAACATTTCTGCACATCTGAACTGAACACTTTTGAATCACCCTGTATAAAATGTTTTGTAATACAAATATTTGAACTCCAGATATCAATGGTTGTTAAAGTTTCAGAGTTGTCGGATTACTGTCAATCTAAACATTTATATCATTATGTTATGTTTGTATATAAAATAAGCAAAGACTGAATTTGGTGAACTGAAATTTGGTATGCAGTTTTTACACAAAATTGTTGATATGTATCGATGTTTAATTCAAACAGAAAACTACACTGCTTTAAGAATACTGAATATTCATTACGGAACTTGAAAACTTATGCAACATAGCAGTAATATAGTGAGCAACATTTTCGTTGACTTTCACACAAAATAGTCTATAACAACGAAAGATTAAAATGCTTTTACCTATGTGTTATACAAATAAATAACCTCAAATATGATTTTTAAATAAATCCTGAAAACACATTCTCACGAATAGTCTTTTACACAAGTCATTTTCTTTTGTACTTTTTACTATCACAAATTTAGTATCTACTGCAGATAATTTATTTCTCATTGCAGGTTTGCCACTGTTTTTTATGGACTTCCTACTTTTTTGCAGATAAATTCGCAAGCTTTTTTCTAATAAAACAATTATAAGGCCTTTTTTTCCTAAATTCGTAAAGAATAAAATTTATTCAACAATGCTAGAATTCCTGTATTGCTATTATTTTCTTTTAAAATAAGTTTAAAAAGAAAATAATGTAATCGCCAAACGATTCAAATTTCAGGTTTTAATGAACTTTGATATTTCTGACGTCACTGAATTCTAGAAAACCATTCTTAGAATTTATGCATATATCATGATTCCGAAGATGCTACTTTAAGATGAGAATTCATTATTTTTTTTCCATATTTCTTTTTCTCAATAAAAATAATTTTTCTTTGATATTTTCAGAATTTAATTACCGGTTAAACGATCAAATTAATCTTGAAAATTTAAGAATTTTTCAAGATTTCATTATATTTCAATTTCAGTTATATAATAATTCTAAGAATTAGAAAGTAATTGAATTTTTTAAAGAATATACTTTGTACTTCATTGAAAAAGACCTTCTTAATGTTTTTTTTCTTATTGTAAATCTGTTCAATGCATTTTTTTCGAAATATTCACTGTTTTTACATTTAAATCAGGTTGTATGCTTCTGAACAGATAATTTCCGGATATGCTGCACAAAATCAAATTAAAGTAAATCTAATAAAAAAAAATGAAATAAGAAACATTCAAATTATTAAAATTCCAAATCATACTCACTGCTTCCATATATTTTCACCCTTTCGCACGTGTTTTCAGAAAGCAAAGGTTTAAACATATTGAATAGGTAATGGAAAAAAGATGGAGCTGGAAAAAAACTTATATTTCAAGACAGTAATTCTAGGTAGTTAATCAATTAAACATTTTAAAATATTTCAGAAAAACCATATTCACATAATTCGGGCTAGTAGAATCCAAAACCAATGACTTATACCAAAATAATCATAAATGTTTTTTTTTCACAAATGATATTCTGTTTTTTCTTCATTTTGATTACCCGAGTTTTTTTGTTTTTTTTTACAGGCTAGCGAATTTAGCTTGAAACAAATAATTATCTCTTCAGATGCCCAAATGATTGTAAATCTCTTGTAATAACGTTTTCTCCCTCTAGAGTTATTCGAGTTTTTTACAGGTTAGCGAATTTAGCGTGAACCAAATAATTGTCTCTTCACTCATCCAAATGGTTCTAAATCTCTTGTAATAAAATAACATTTGATGAGTAATTGTAACATTATGCATGGAAAACATTTTAAAGGCATGTGTAAAGTGAGGTTGGAGGATTTTTTTCAGTGCGAGGATTTCTTCCCAATTTCTTTACACTTGAATGGAGTTCAATGTATACAATGACTCTGGTGACTTTGACATGATTTTAAAGTTTTTGTAATAATGTAGTTTCGCGACAATAATTTTGGAGATTTGTTTAATATATGAGCATGTTTAACAATATGCTAGTTGGATTGAAATATGTCGATAAAAAGATTAGAGAATAATAAGTATGACACTTCAGTTTATCGAACACATTACTACAGATTTCACATACAAAAAAAAGTTAGATGTAATAAAAATGTGAAACTTTCATACAATATTGCCAAAGAATATGAAAAAAAAATGAACAAAATCTACATTCTTTAGTTTTTAAAAATGTAAACAAAATACACGATTAAATAAAGTAATTATTGTTTAATTCCTTTGTACCAATAAATAGTACTGTTGCCATTTATGCTCAAAATATTTTTTTTAAAAAATTGTAAAAATCAGAAAGCAAAATCACATACGATATTATTAAAAAAACAATTTTTTAAAGATGATGTAAAAGTAAGATGCTATAATATAATTTATGTATTATTATATTTAGAGAAATTATTAAAAAGGGTTCTCATATTTTAATTAATTAAAATTTTAAAAAGGATCTTTCTAAAATGAACATTTCCAACTTAAAAAATATATTCATTCTAAATTCAGAAGACAAATAAACACAGCCAATCGCTTTCATAATCGCACTAATAAAAATTATAGGTTTCATTAATAAATTGTTTCAAAATAACAGAAAATATGTTTAGGAAACATAATACGATTAAAATGTGTTTGAAAGTTTTTGATAAAACAAAAATGCAATTTGAAAGATAGTACAAATCGCACATACTGTTAATGATAAAAGCTACCTTGAGATTTTCGGGAAAATTATTCTCGTACAATTTTAAAGATGCGAGAGCCATTTCGTACACTGTAAAATAAATGCAACCATTAGGACACATCCAATTAATATAATCATTATATTAAATTATTTATAAGATTTTCAGCCGAAATTTTATGTTTTGTATTATACAAGCACTCATTTAAGAAATCAATACTTTAGCTAAAAAATATAAATCCTAAAAAAAGTGTTCATTTATTAACATATATTTCCTTTAGTTTGTAAAAAGATAGTTGACATTTGTGAAAATAAGTAATATGTATTTCCGTAGTTTAGCTTTACAGCCTCAAAAGATTTCCTGGAATACGTTGATGAAACCAAATTTTATGAAATTAACCTTATAGTTACAAATAGTCGGTTGTGATTTTCAACGAGACGAAGAATAAAAAAAAATTGAGTTACGAATGCAAATTTGCAAATACAAATGTATCTTTTCAGATTTTAAAATTCAAATTTTACATAAAAACGTCAAACATCAAAATTTTGCATCAAAATGTCGTATGAAATGTACGCTTGTTTTTTAACCCTTTAAACGGCCATTTTTTTCTAGTCATATTATGTTAAAATATTTTTAGGCTTGAAATTAGAATAAGAAAAAGGATTCATTTAGCTTATTAGATAAATTTAATTTGATTAATTAATTAATTTGGTTAATTTAATAAGTAAGTGACAAATCAAGGCACATCATTTTGTGTGAGATAAAGAACTAAAGCATCTAAGCTTCTGTCTTTCTAAAAAAATTTGTCAGAACTTATGCCAACCTACATAATTTCATACAAAGATTGATAAATTTGGTGGGAAGCATATTTCCCACGGCCTTAAAAAGGGTTAAGCAGAACTTTTTACAATGACAATGATGGAGTATTCTCATCATTAAAGAAACTATTACGCTATAACTTCAGAAATTTGACACATTTAGAACTTATTTACTAAAAAACTTTTCAGAAATTTGTATTTTGTCTTATTTGCTGATTTATTTGTGGGCTTTTTAAAATATGATAAAAACGTTTGATGCTCCGCGCATTTTTTCAGTTTCTTAAAAAAGGCATTACATATCAATTCACGTTTCATGTTTTCATATTATGTCTTAATTTAAAGTTTGGCAAAGCAAAAGTATTTTATAAACATAGAGAAAC
>JAPMOR010035197.1:0-26526 GCA_026543865.1 Argiope aurantia | reverse complement strand
CTCCACTCATTACCCACGCTGCGCCACGACCCACACTATTCCACTCCACTCATTACCCACGCTGAAACTACCATCGACGAAGTTGCACACTCCAACGCCCACAAATTCACTGCACACACACCTCAAAATACAACGATAAACGAATTCATTCCATACATTAGAAACGACCAGTCAAGACCAACATTTCATTCATTACCCACGCTCCGACACGACGACAAATAAAATTTTACTGTACTCGTTGCCAACCTTAACAGAAATTTCTCAAGACATCGAAGAACTCTTCAACAGTTTTTATACATCTTTGTATTATCCCTGCATCAGTCTAAAATAGTCGTACACATCACTACAGCAATTCCCACAATAATCACTCCCCAGATTTGCAGTTGCATTTAACCATTGTAGCTACTCGTAACATTTATGTTAACGATCTACCTAAAGCTAGTAATTGTCATTTAGCAATTTTTGCAGACGATACCGCCATTCTCACACAGCATAGGGATCCACACACAGTCATAGCAAACACAACAATACATGATGGTTTTACAGTGCTGGCTCATCGGCTGGAAAATAAAAGTCAACCTAAATAAATGCGCATGTCTCCTATTTTCTAAAAAACTGGCAATGCCTGATCTAGCCCCAATCCAAATTTTTGGTCAATCCGTCCCCTTTGTAGAAGAATATAAATACCTAGGGTTAGTTTTTAAGCTAGTTCATTAAGCTTTAATAGTTATATTAAAGCAGCTCTCTCCAAAGCTACTAGAATGAGTATTCAACTCAACAGCTTTATTTCTCCATGGAGCAAGCTATCAATTAGGCTCAAGTTTCTGCCCTAGAAAGCTATTTTAAGACCAATTCTGATGTTGCAAGTTTTTCAAAACAGAACTGAGGAAAATTGTTCAGGGACCCTGGTATGTCAGGAAAAATACATAACGACCCGACCTCAAAATTGAACCCGTTTCGTCATTTATTAAAAGAACGTCAATTAAATTCTTCGGAAAAAATTACCCCAGATTCGCAACGAGCTACCAAAAATACCTGCCTGCGATCCAACCTTACCCAGCTCTAGGAAAAAGACCTAGGGCTGAAATCGATAATGTTTACATTAATTTCCCAGCTGTAAAAAGCTGAGAATTCTGTTGCCAATCTCGTGGCTTAAAAATCTCAAAATTATTACTGTTTAGACCTCGGATAGCTACGCGCGAAAAATGTCTTGATTTTTTTAAAAACAGCTCAATTAAATCCAGCCCCCATAGAAAAGGCACGTGCAACGTAAAATCCATTCAGGCTCTTTTTACCCCATAAATAATCTTTATATTATTTTTAATAAATTAATTGCATCAAATAATAATTAAGACCAAATCTCATGACGTTAGAGCTTCATTGCGCTCGTCCAAACTAGTTACAATTAATTTTAACTTTTCCCTAAACTAACAAATTTAAGCATTTATTCCAAATTATGATGTGGAGGTGCTCGTGACCCCTTTGTCCAATCGCGGAACTCCGAAATATCACGACGTTGCCGTACAGTAGCGACTCTTGCTCGCATGATGCACAACCACGACTCGCATTTCCGATTTCATACCCTTCAAATTTAGACACTCTTCAAAATCCTCATTGCCAAGACATTTCATATATTGTAAACTGATGCTTTCAATCTACACAACTTTCGTCTCGCATACCCTTGCGGCAATTATCGCTATATGTTATGCAACCAGTGTAGTTGCTTGGGATTTTCAAAAGGGTCATTTCTTATAATCGAGTGGTAGTACGTATTGATAAAATAGAGTATTTGATCGACTTATTCTTACAATTCCGAGATCGATGCATCATTTATCCCCTTTATTGCACCACTTCATGACAAATGTAAATCTGAACGAATTGCATATGAAAAGACATTCAACTAATCGCTGAATACAGTTGAAGTCATTTATTGTAACGAAACATTTCTCACTATACGCATCAAACTGTAGACATTGTCCTGTAATTCATGGATCATGGTCATTTTTATTCATATATCCGCTAAGATCCTCATCGACAGCCTCAAATACCGGTCAGATTTTTTTTTAAACATACCTTCCCTAGTTGAAAATTAGAACTAGTTCCCATACCTTCCCATTTAAAGTGACCGACTCTTTGGTAGCCAACAGCAAGTGGCACAAGCACAGCAGAGGCAACTTTTTGATAAGAGACTTTATGAAATGTATTGGTTAACGAACTCGTGATAAATATATTTTATAGTTATCTTCAAATATGAATTTTAAATCGCACAACAGCTCTGGAAGTACAGGAAACGCAATCCAAGACGTTTGTAAAAATTTTAATTTTCCAGTATTTTGCGAGAAGTTGCAGAAATATAAACTATAGTTGTATATTTTATTCAATGGTTAACAAACCTACGATTATTTTCGTTTCTATTCCGATCCAATCTTTCCTTAACAAAAGACGTTTTCAAAAAAGTATCGATATGGTAAATTCGGAAGATTTTCGGCTGCATAAATACAGCAACAGCATTCCATAAATAATATTTTTTATTTGTATGAAGTTAACTAAATTGGTTCATTGCTAAGCTCTATAATTAAAGTCATTAGTTTGTAAAAATGGAATATTGTAATTAACTTTTATTTTCATTCCTAATGGGTGAGAATTCAGAAATTGTGCACTTCCAAGAATGCATAATTTTGTTAATTTCAGAAGGGAATTAGTTAATTGATCAATTTAACTATATTTTGATTTCCAGTGGTGCTACCTGGTAAGGAATTTTAGAGAAAGTAGATTTCAAAATTCCATAAATAATAAATTCTGAATGAAGTCTTGACCTTAAATCTTTAATAATTTTAAATTTTTAGTATATTAAGTAAATTATGTTCTTAAAAAATACTTGTATAAAAGCCTATCATTTAATTTAATTTAGATGAATCGTTATTAATTTTAAGACGAGCGCCTAAATATTCGACTTGTATTGCGAAATATTTTAAGATTCAGGGAATATTTTACCATCAGTTATCCTTAATCCATAAAAAATAGGTCCACTAAAACATCAAGAAATTTCATACATTTCCATAATTATTTTACAATGGGCGTAAAAATGCATTGAGAAGTTCCCTAGCACATCAAGATCCAGCAAACTGCAGTCTTGGCATTTGAAATACAATCGCGATTACAAAAATCGCCAATTAATAATTAGTGGAAATGGTTCTACAAATTCCAAATCTACTAGAATGGGAAATAATTATTCTCCCCGTCTTAAAGCGATAAAGATTAATGTCTTTCTGGGCATGAATCAATTCATTTGCGGCAGATCAAGTGCTTTTCTGACACTGAATATTATTTTCTAAAACGTCTTGTGGCAAACTTTTCACTTTGCTCCTGCCAATCCTAACACAAGATAAGTTCATCGTGCTGCAAATATTAAATTAAATTTAAACTTAAATTTGCTCGATAGGTTTTTTAATATTAAGTTGCCGACACAGCCTTTTCTACTTTTCATTTTTAGTTTAAAAACAGATTAAATTTTTTTCTGTATGTTCTTAATATACCATATTAATCGTATATTCTTGAAATTTCAGAGTTTTTATACTATTCCAAAAAGTATGGTTTGTGTATTTTAAAAATATTTCTATGAGCATAAATTTTATACATCAAAATGATTAAGAAGCTTGGAAATTTTAAATAACGAGTACAAAATGTTTGTATAATAGAAAGCTTGAAATTTCGAGATTTTAGGATCAGCAATTAAGAATCAAAAGGCGAGAAATTTCACTCAAAGATTGGCATCCAACTGTAGGGTTGGAGCCAATTCCCATCCTTCACTCAAGCCTTAAAAAGATTTATTGCTAACTTCAATCGATATTTTCTGAGAAATAACAATTGCTGATCTTATTAGATGTTTAAAATATAACAAAAAAGCATCGACTTCTCTAATTTAGGATATTTAATGATAATTGGTTTTAAGTTTAAAGAATTGGAACTTTTATGAATCTTGTATACGAGGGAACCCATTATGCATTTAGTTCAAGACAGTTACCAGTAGTAATTTAAGACTAATAAATTTAAAGGCTTTGGACAATTTCGAAGAATAGAACATTCAGTGATGCTGAAAAGAAATGCTAAATTAAGTTATTTGAATAGATTTGTTGGTTTACAGAAAAGCTAATTTCTCGAAAGTGTCCCCAAGTTCGATACGAAACTTTTAGCTGAACGAATTTACGAATCCATAAAATGGCTAGCAGGATTCCTAGAACTTGCGTTATGACATTTTAGTGTTGCATTCATTCACCGGCAATAAAGGGCATTGAGAAATTGGCATCTAAGGAATGAATCACGATGCATTTCAATTCAGTTATTTCAACTTATGAATTATGCATTCTAAAGTTAACTTTTATAGTTTCATTTTTTATTTTTTAAAACGGGTAACTGCGTTAATTCCCTGCTTCAAGAATTAAATTTTCTAAACTGTCTTTTCAACATGGCCCGAAGCGTTTAATTCGTAATCCTGCTTGTTTTTTGTTTTTTTTACCTTTTATTCGCCAAATTAAAATGAAATTGAAAAATTTTATAGAACGGAAATAACGAAGCTTAAACAGTTCTCATTTATAGCGAGACAGCGACACTTTTAGCCTTTAAAATTCCTTTTTTCACAATTAAAGATGGAAATAACTAAAACTATAAAAGCCGGTTGATAAACTAACATTTAGTGCGAGATCAAAAATGTTTTAGCTACTTCGACTATTTTTTTAACTAGCAAGGCGATTAGCAAGGATGAATGCAAGAACTGATAAAATCCTTCATTTATTTAACTATTCTTATAACATTTATGCAAAAATACGATTATCCTGACATCAAATTTTCCTTCAACTCTAAAAGAATAATTTCCCACAAACACTTCCAGCTAATAATTTAGCGTTTCTTTTTCGATGCTTTGTTATTTAACTATCCGATTGTTTTTAAATGTATTATCTCATCCTTAATTAGCCTAATTACTCGTAATTAACTTTCATAATCTTAAAATTGGACGATTCCTAATTATATTCCAAAATCGTACGATCTTACTTGTAATCGAATGCGACGAACTGAAAATCTGATCGCTGCATATAAATGGAAAGACCATGAGGGTATCTCGTTTCATTGGCCAGTTCCATTCAGCATTGGAATTTCAGCCTGGGTATGCAAGATAATTTTATTCCATAAATTATATTTCCTTCAGATCTCACTTTGTCTCGACTTGAATTCAGGGTAGATGCAAGCATATGGTCCCATTTGACGTCAAGAAATTCTTGTATGGAACTGAAAGGAAAAAAATTGCTTTAAGCGTCGCTTAGAAAGATGCAGCAGTTTGCTTTACAAGTTTCATTCACTCATTCTAAGTTTTCTGCAATATAAAATTAAAATAACAAGTGCATCAAAGTACAAACACTGAATTCGATTTTTATATCTCAGAAATGTCGATATACCACAAAAATATGTCGAACACTATTACTTTACAATGTCTATAGGGTGGCATACCATTTGAAATTGCTGTAAATAACTCAAGAATCCTTCAAAAAGATCTACAAAGTAAATGGTGTCTATAACTACTAAATTTATATAATGTTTTTTGAAGTATGTACTTACTATAAAGTATTCGAAACGTTATTAGGTTTTTTAACTAAAAAAAATTAAAATTCGAGGTTCTTTCTTCAACGAAATATATTATTGCACAAACACCCTTTTTGCATCTCTAAGTTTCAGAAACAAGCTTTTTAGTGATACTGGCTTCATTTAGGTACAGTATTTTCTCAGTCTAATAAATGTGAATATATTTACGCATATTTTACCACCATTCCACTGGATTTGTATTGCCTCACTTTGCGATTATATTAAATTTTGTGCAGATTACTGCTATAGAATACAGAAGATTTGACAAATAGACCAATTGCAAACAGGATATGCTACCATGTTTTGGCTTAGAGGTATGCATTTTTGTGATGAATTCTTTATTTGACCATTGGTAGCCGACTATGTGACAGCATAATATGATGTGTCCGCGTTACCACGGAAAGGGTGTGCAGTAGCTCCTGAGGGTAAAGACCCCTGAGCACCCGAGGGCAGAAGTCTGACTTCTAGTTTACATGAAACTCACATTCGCTTGCACAACCCCTTTTTACAGGGGAGGGGGCACATTCAGACACCTCGCAGAAAGAACACAGATGAAGAACAACCATGCCCGAACCGGGATTCGAACCCGGGACGTCCAGATCACGAGGAAGATGCGCTATCCCTATGCCAGGACGCCGGAAGCATATTGCCGCAATGAAGAAAGTCGAATCTCCATGGCCGAATGGTCATGGCACTAGTCTCGTGATCAAGAGAGCTGGGTTCGAATCCCGCCAGAGATAACGCGATTAATAGTATGTTAAATACTTAATTCCTTGATTTTATGTTTTCCTTTATTTCATGTTCCAGAAGATACTAGACATTTCTTTAGTTTACCAGACAAGTGTTCTGGACTTTTATTACCGTCTCCAGAAGAGTATTCTGGAACTTTCTCTGCTTGAATAAAGGCAGAAGATTTGTCAGTTACTGTATTCTCAGTTATGAGTTCAGTTAATAAATTGGTTTCGCTCTACTTGTGTGTGTCATTAAGTTCTATACTAAAGTATCTACGCGACAATGATAGATTTAAGTATAGTAATACCTAATTTGCAAGTATCAAAAGGTCAATTCGAGGACTGTCTTAATTTTAATAGGTCAGATGAGACTTCCCCACTCCTTCAGTTGAGACTCCTTTCTTCGAATTTCTGCACTCGAAAGATTTATAGTGTAATAAATCAAAGTACAGTGAATATACAGTGCAAATTGGGTTTTGTATTTGGAGTCTTTCGGCCCCAAAATAAAAGACCTTACCACTAAGTTAACGCGGCTCGTGTGATTACAGAAATATGAAGGTAGAAGTTCGTGAGCTCTCCTAACGGGGAGAAAGCATTACAAATACACTTTCTTAATTAGATGACACGTCTTATTTAAGGCTTTTTCAACCATTATAGTAATGTAAAGGGCATTTGATATATTAAAGAATTCTCATATGACCTGCATATTCAACAATTAATGCGTATTTAAAATATATATTTTTTCTTAATTCGATGCTCTCCAGACACTCCGACTTGGTTCAACTATAGAAGTAATTAAGCCAGTAGATAGCAAGAAGCATTTACATTAAACTAGTACTGATGTGACTGGAAGATCACGGTCGGGAATGCGACATCGCTGAAAGTGTATTTGTTATGGTTTCCTGCTTCTGCGTATACGTGATTTTAACAGGCATGCCTAATGGCTTTGAGAAAATTGCCCTTTACTCAGAAACTGATCGGATGTCCGTTACAATTTCCTTGCTATGGTCAAGCTAACTTTTAGAAACTTTCGACCAAAAGAAACAAATGCAAACAAGCCATCCTGAAGTCTTTCAGAAAGCGACCTAATCTATACCGGAGTTCTTCCAATCTTCACTCTAAATAACAAGACAGTTTCGAGAAAAGATGTCACATTTCTCCTTTATTAGGTTCATGGGCAGGATTAAATGGCATTAGAAGCATTTTTAATATTTTAATTCCCAAGTTTGATGATTGACATTCTCATTAAGCCTTAACTCTTAACTGGAGACTAATAGTCAAAATGATTCTGCGTTGTTCATTAGTCCTGATTATCCCGAAATATTTTGCCCTTGAATACAATCGTCGCAGTACCTTCAAGTTGTTCTTTCAGCAGAATGATGGCAAAAGTTGAAGTATGAACATGTATGCTTTTAGTTATTCTTTTTCAAAGTTTGTTATTTATGAAGTCAATGACTCCCTATCTACGAAACTGCTTTTAATTCGAATAATGCAAAAAGAATAAAGAAATATTCTTAATTTTAAAATCTTATATTATTTATCATTTTTTAAATTCCAACAGTTATGAACAGTGAAATTCCGTAATATCTAAACGAAGTTTAGGCTTTTCTTATGACACCTTTCCGACATTAATATTATAACATTTTTAATATTAAATTTTTGGTAACAAAATGATTTCCAGAATTGCTATACTGCTAACAAAAGAAAAATAACATTTGAGTCATTTTGATTTCATGTCTCCAGTTACGGTTTAATCTGGCGTTATTTATAAAAACAGCAGTACAGTCGTGAACGAGAATTTAATTATATCAAGAATTCAGTAAATAATCAAAGCTTTAGCATTGAGAAAAGCTGTACTTATGACATGCGTATTAATAAAATAAAGGACTTGAAGGATTATCCAATAGTTATCTTTCGTTTCAGGGATTCGTTGCCTTTGCGATTTAATTAAAAACCTATAATATATGCTTTAAGCGAATTATACTTTACTTTCATTGAATATTAAAGTCTAATTTCATCTTGAAAGTATGAGAAGGGTTAATTCGAGGATCGTATGATCCATAGATATGACGTTTAAAGTCGTCAACTGTCTAGTCGAGACTTATAAATGTAATTACACCAGAACGTAACGAGCTAAGAGGAGGAAATTTAATACTGATATTATGGTCAAAGTTTCAGTTCTGCGCCTAATTGTGAATTAACTCTTGAAGTATAGATTGCTTGCCTTATGCTAATACGAACAAATTGCACAATATTATACTACACTGTATACATTTGGAGCACGTATTTAAAGTGAAAATCTGATGTCAAATCTTGGATGAGATGTACCAATGCTAAGACGCCTAAAGTACATGCATTTTACTTCAATATATTTCGAAGTAAAACAAAACTTACGTTGTGTATTGTATATAGGAAAGTAGAGGAGGAAGGATACGCCCACTGCTTTATTTGAAGTATAATCATGCGAGTATTTTGCTCAAACGGAGTTTGGTATAGTTTTACATTCTGAACTTATACCATTCCTAACCAAGTTATTTTTGCCGATGTCTTATACATAATATGGATTTTAAATGCAATCTTTAAGTACAAAAAGCAACTTGACTAAATCCATAGATATCAAGTCGCCTTTAACGATCAGCGATTACCATTACGAACTTTTTGCAATTATTGACCGGCCATTACGATTATTTAAATTTAGGACTTTTCTGAAGGGCAATATTTTGTAATGACTCAAAATTGATTACACAACCTGGTTGTTTTTGGTTGTGCTGGACATTGCATCTGTCCCAGATATTTGGCTTTTGTATTGTCTTATATCTGCGATTCCCGAATCCATGCTTTTATTATCTTATATCCCACGCGTACTTCTAGCACAACCGACTAGTTGATGAATATAATGCAAGAACTAAGCCATATCGTAAAAAAATACGTTAGGAAACGGACGTGAATCGGTTTGCCAGTTTTGCACCATTTCAACACGCTATTTATCATAAAGCACTAATAAGGAGAAACAAAATAAACACAATTTCACATAATCAATCTTACTTTATTTCTTACTGATCTGCACTCCGTTTCAAACCTTTCTCCTTTCCAGGAAACGCACTCATCTACTGGCTTCGAAAGACAGCCACCAACTCGTCCGAGCCAGACGATGCAAAAATTTTGCAGATGAAACATAATAGACAGACACAACATGCTCGAATCTTTTCATTGCGTGCATCCAATTTGCAGACACCAACAAACTTTCCAAAAGAACACTGAAAAAGCAGAGGAAATTTATGCAATTCCATGTTGACAGTAAAAATCTGTTCATTTAAGAATTCGAATTAAAATAAATTTGATTCTAAAAATAAAAAGTTGGAAATATCACAAGCATTTACATTTAATTACAAATTCAAATTAAGAAAAATAGATCAAATAATGAAAATAAATTTAAATGAAACAGTAAAATCCAACATTTTATAGAATATTCGTGATGAATTCTATATTCTAATGATTTACCTATTTTTAAAACGATTTTAGTAAATAAGCGAATGTTAATAAATCCTATAAAAACAGTTGTATGTTAAATTAAGTTACGTGTTCAATAAATTCAGTTTTAAAATCGGATTTCTACCTTTAAGAAATTTAGAATACATTATCTTATCATAAAATGTGTGAGTTGGCGTTCTACAGATCAGGACGTTTGACCTAGAGTTATCAAACTTTATACTACATATATACTTGAGGATGAAAATGTGCATATAGAGGCGACTTTTAAATTTTAATTAAGAATTAAGTTTTGACGATTTTTCGCAATAACTTCCGAAAATATTATCGCACAAAAATGATTTGTACATCAAGTTAAAGTTCAAAAAATCTTTTAACGATACCAATATTATAAATTTAGTTTCTATTTTTAAGGAGTTAGAAAATATGGCTGAAACATTTTAAAATGATTTATTTCAAGCAAAAGCCAACTTTGAATCTGCACGAGCACTTAATGCGCGCATGGGAAAGAATTAGCTTTTATCAACGTGTTGCCATCACAATGACAAAAATAAGTTGACTATTACTGTAAATTAAACTTAGAAAAGCAATTATCACGTATGGAAAAGAAATAAGAAATGCGATATTTACTAAAAAATAATCGCAAGACAACGTTTTCTATGATATTTTAAAATATTTGCATTATTAATTGAATAAACAAACTTCATTTAAAGTAAACATGATTTCATATATGCGATATAATGAGGGTCCAAAAGCTAATTTGTTAACCTTAAGAAATATATAAAGTTTTGCTAACAAAATGGTCTAAATGAAGTTAATATTTATATTTTATGTAACTTGAGTCAATTTATGCATTGATCAATTACAAATTTTAAATTTTTACATACATCCTCTGCTCTGAATCATTTGATATTTGAGACATTTTAAATAAAAAGAGTTGCAAACCAATCATAAGTCAATAACAAATCTGATTTATGAAAGTGAATATCACTATTCTATAAAAACTGGTGATTTTGGACCACCTCATCGACCGTTTCAAAGACTCGCCAATCAATACCCAAGGTTTTTCATGACTTATTGGTCTAAGATTATAAAAATATTGATTTTTCTAAAATTGTGATATTCAAAAATTTCATATATCAACGATATTCGATAGTAGAAGATAGAAATGTTAATTTAATTAAGAGTGGAAATGTCAATTATTCCTTGGAACCAAAAAACTAAAATTTAGACTTCATAATTCTTTGAAGTATATTTACCGAAACAAAGTTACTGACGTCATTTAAATCCTTTAAAAAGTAAACTAAAAATTTAATTTTATGTAGAATTAGAGAAATTTTTATTACATAAATTATGAAAATTATTCTGTAGTGCACATAACACATAAATGCCAAATGTCTGTTTTCAGTACATAAGCATGCTTGGATTTGAGTAAAAAATGTGTATTAATCATTTCCATTTTAATTTAAAGTTGACATTTAACGGAACCCGACAGAAAACTAAAGAGATACATAGCACAATCAGAACGGTTTAAGGTCTTAATAGTATGAATGATTATCAAAATTTTAAAAATTATTTTGCTGAAGAAGCTATTAAGAGACGGAGTTGCGTAAAATATTTAATTGTAAATTTTAACGAGCATTCACACTGGTGAACTGGCTGGTTGCCGAAGGCGGCTAGTACAATAATAAATTCTTCGAAGGAATTAAATATTAAAAGATTGATTAATTTTCGATTAAGGAGTTTAGAGGAAATGGGATACGGAATATAATCATGAATTTTTTTAATACTGCCGTTCGGAAATTCAGGGATTCAGATAATTCTAACCCCTGACACTAACTTGAATTAAGGTTTCGCTGCTTAATTTCTTTAACTGACAGTAAACATACCTTTTAAACTACAACTTATTACAAAAATTTTATTTAATTTAGTTAATTTCATCTTCTGTAGAAACAGTATACTGATTTTTATTATATTACAAATATTTTTAAAATGCATGACCTTGAACTGATTTTAGCACATTCGTTAGAATCTAATATAATTTAGATGAAAACTTAATTGAAAGCTGTACCTCTTTTTATAATTTTGCCGTGACCATGAATGCCAACTAATACATTTTTTGGTTGTATGGCAATGACTACTTCATTTGACAATATTAAAGTTTCGATGCATGTAAAAATGCAAATATTACAAACTCTTAAATTCAAACTCTTCCAAACTAAATGGGATCCTTGTTGGGCTGCGCTTAACTCGCCGACAAGCAGGAAGCAATAATATCCTTAAAGTGCGAGTCAAGAATATTCAGACAAGGCAAGCATAAAGCAGCGTTCACACGAGACCAACTATTGCGTGCAATGGAAAGCCACGCCTACCTCAGGAAGATCACATGACCGCAATGGAGCAATGGTAAATGATTAACCCACCGGGACAACTATTTGTCATTGTCCCATTGGAATTGTATGATTTTTGAAGTAGGCGTGGCCTTCTATTGCGCGCAGTAGTTGGTCTCGTGTGAACGCTGCTTTTCTACATACAAATATCCGTTAATTATGACGTATTGGTGGCCACTGTCGCCATTCGACTCGCGTTTGATTCGCATCCCATTGAATAACGCTATTAGACAGAAGGCGACTGCCTTGCATTGAATATACGAATCATAGTAACTAACAGGGTGGAAAACACATTTCGAAAAAATATGAAGCAAGAAATAGCCTTGATGTATCGAAGCAAATTACATTAAAATAAGTTGCGCAAAATGAAGCTGCAACGATAGCTTCAATAAATTAAACCCCAATTCAATGACTTTTCATAAAAGTAAAGTTCCTTAATAAATCGAGTTAACTTTCCAAGTGAATGAACTTTTCATATACAGCACACTCACGAGTATCGTGACCTAATGTGGCAGAAGGACAGAGCGTATAACAAAAAAACCTGATAAGTTGGAGATCTATGAATTGATTCATTGGCCCATCAATACCGGAAAACAATTTATACCAAAACTCACCAATATAATACGTATTTTCTCGCTTCTTATTGAGTACGAAGCCCTCCATTTATCCCAAACCACGTAAAATGTGAAGGCCGCGGACCGGTAAATCATAGCAGTTGCCGGTGACGTGTCGAGTTAAAATAGAAAGCTCTGTACTGGTAGTTTATATATGCTTGTATACTACACGTTTCAAGAATTTATTGGAGAAAAAAAATTAAAGATATAAACTGTTCCCATTTTAACAAATTCTGTAATGCCTAACTAAAATGAAACTGACATAAACAGAACATTAACGCAAGTTATAGGCCGAATTCTTAAAAAAAATGGCTCAAACTGATTTTATTTCTCACCGATAAATGATAAACAGATGTGGAAAGGTAACCACGAGTTACGAGTCAAAACTTAGTTTTTAGTTTTTAAAAATCTTTAATAGTCGACTGCTTCTGCATTTTAACTTTCTTCCGTGACGCCCACTTGCGCAAACAGATAAGAAAGATAGCTGATATTTGTTATTTAATTACAATAAAAAACTAGGCCGGATAGTCGTGAACCGGATATTCGAGAGTTTACTGTACTCAATTTTAACTTGAATATGTTTAGTTATACGGCTCTCTAGATAACATGAAAACGGAAGATTACTTTGAAAAACCATTAAAAAAGACGCGATATCTTAGATTCCTAGGCAACTGAAACCTTTCCTATTTAACTCTCCGGCTCTGCGTTGACGATATTACTATGAACTATTGAGCCTAATTCTTAAGCAATATTAAACTTCAGTTATTACCAGAACTATTGTGTACATTTCAAAATCTCTGAATAATTGCATACTCCACAGTGAAGAAACTCAAATTAAAAGAGAAAATTGGGGGGAAAAAAGCCATGGCCAACTTCCAACTCGCGTAAAGAGAAATATTAATATAAGAAAAAATAAAATTCGTTTTATTTTCTAAGAAACAGTTTTAAACAGTTAAATTGTAACTAAAAGCAAATAACTTTAACAATGAAGATTTTGCTATCGATATTTTCCTAAATTTAAATAAATTCACTAATAAAACATTTGAAGAGAGCATCCTACCTTGTTATTCAAACACCAAATTTCAATTTCCAGTCTTCATTGAATACAAAAATTAAACATGGCACCCAAAAGCACATGAAATTACGAAGACTTCCTTAAGTATCAAAAAACAGTGAAGAAACAAAAAAGAAATCAACTAACGCAGACTGCAGAAGAAATTATCAACTGCACGTACAAACCCTTTTAAAGCAAAGATAGCGACTTAAAGTCGTTCGATGTTCTCTTCTTCCAAAAATGTGTGCAAAATAATCACGTAAAAAGCATAGAGATTTTTAAAAAAATTAAAAAAGTTTCAGCATTCGGGTTCGAACGTAGAAGAATCATATGCTAGTGCACTAAAAGATATTGGACGATTTCGAAAGGCATGGTAAAATAACTTGAAAAATATATTTAACGAAATTTTAATGATAAATTTAAAAATAAATAAACCAGATCTGGATAGTTTAGTTACACTAAAGTCCCGTTTTAAAGTAATTCTAGGGCTATTTTGCGACGGACCTTGTAATTTTGAACCACGGTCAAATGATGAGGACGACACCTCAATTGACACTCACCTCTCCAAACTTCCACACCACACCAGCGGGATGAAGTTTGGCCCCAACGGATTTAAAGTGCACCAGACCCGTTTACACAACGGTTCTTCGGTGGAATCGGATCTCCAACTAGAAACCCCCCCGGTTCCGAAGTTGAGTCCTCACCACCGGGCCACGGCGACCCTCCAGACCAGCTCTGGAAGAGATGCTGAAAAATGTAAAGGATAATGTGGCATGGTGATAAAGTGTTTGATTTCAGTACAAGTAATTTCTAGATTCCAGATGATTTTTTCAGAGATTTACTATGTATGTAGTCTTGATGCATGCTAAAATGAAATCGAGAATCAATCGTCTTCCAGTTAGTGTGGAGGAAAAATATGCAAAATATACATGTTATCTGTTCTCCTTGTCAGATGACCAGCCCCAAATCTTCCTTGTGAGATTTTAAAAGATGTTAATATATCTAAACAAAATTTTCATTTATTCAATGTACGGTTTGGTAATTTTAAGTGTTATTTAGAAACACTAAAAGAGCTTGCACATCAACACAGAAGTAAATAAAGAATTCGATGAAATGATTGGAAGCAGAGTTCCTAATTCCAGCTAATCAATTCGGCTTGTGCTGAAATATATTAACCTAATATTATTGGGTATATCATAAAACAATTATCTAAGAATACTTCAATGATTACCATTCTGGTCGTTGTTTAACACTTGTTGCTTTTCGTTTCCTTGATGATCATTTGAATCTTAATGTCGTGATTAGCGGATCGTGACTTGGAGTATATTGAAATATTCTTCGTGCACAGAAGTTTAACAAGATTCTGCGATGAGTTTAGAGATTAAGGCATGGGATGGTTAAGAAACAGGAATCGAAGAAAATATAAAGCCCATCATTCGTTGTATTCCTGACCATGCAAAAACTGTTAAAATGCATTTCAATTGCCAGTTACTCTCTTTAGATCGAATAGAGGCTGCATCTCAGCGAAATAAAATTCTGGACCAGTAAATAAAAAAAAATTTCTTCCTCCATATAATTAAAAATTTATAATACCGCTTTTTTAATGGATGCGAATGCACGCCAGATGAATAACCAGCAACTTTGGTTAAAGATGCAGTGATCATTTGGCGGTTTGTTGATAAATTCGGCAATTCTGTAACAAGTTTTATGTGTTTTTTTTGAAATGTAAGAAATATGATTCTATTTCTGCTAAAAACAAAAATCTGGTCATGAGTTTTACAAAATTTCATATGATAATAAACCATATTGGATAAATTATATAAACTGATGAGGCTGAAGCAGTTGAACTAGTCTTTCTTTAAAGTTGTGTTCCAAAATAAGATCCCTAGTTGTACCGGCAGAGGGCTGTTATTGCTTTCTAATTAGCGATTTGCTGTCTGCTTATGTTGTTAGTTTTAAAAAATGCTATTTTTGTGTACATCTCTGAGATTTATTTTTTGTGTTTTCTGAGAAATAGATGTCGACTTCCATGATCCAACTTGTTCGTAAAATATTCAAACGTTTGATTTTCGTAACCTTTTCGACATTTGCTACAGATATTAATTTAGGATTTTAAACTCGCTTTGACTTCTTTCTTTCTTTCGCCACCAAACATCCCCGAACTTGGAATCTCTAAGATTCCCTGTCGGTTGAAAGGATATACGTGGGAGTATTTATTAAGATAAAAAAATACATATAAAAAGACAAAATATCAATATGCACATTAAAAAGGCATAACATATCATCAATACGCAGAAAAAGTAACTATATACAATATTATAATGATAAAGGAGGTGTTCGGTGGGGATGATGATGAAATCTATCGGTGAGTAGATGAAATCTATTGAAGTTCATACATTCTGGAGAAGAGCTTGGGTGAGAAATGAAACGAAAATTTATATTGGTCTTGGGTCTGGAGAAATCAATTTCTCGTTCTCTTGTAGGAACGAGACTTTAACCTTGGACATCTTGTTTCTCATAACGTTGGTCAACCAGATATTTTCTAGGTCGTGGGGTGGGTTTTTTGAGATGAAAAGATGTGGTGAGAGGGCAGATTGTGGCATAATGAAGGGGATCGCCTACTTCGCCGCAGCCACATTGATCCGATCCTTTAATATGGAATCTCTTGAAATATGAAGGGAAAGGGCCATGGCCAGTTGCAAAGATAATGTCAAGCCTATTCCAAGATGATGGGTTAAAGGACACTTTCGAGATGATTTGATGGATGTTTCTGCCAGTTGAGCCATTGTCCCATTCTTCTTGCCATCGCTGTAGGCTCAATTCATTTAGAATACTTTTCAGATTTCTTTTAGGAGCTGGGTATTGAACGGGCTTACCTGCAGAAATGACCTGTTTGGCTAGGGAATCTGCAACCTCGTTTCCGTTGTGGCCCACATGTGCTTTAACCCATCCTAACTTAATAGAAGGTTGGGGGAGCAGAATGGCTGACTCGCTTTGACTAACAGTAGATATTCCATTTCTTCTTTATCAAGAATCTTTCGACTCCATTGATTTCGTGGGTGTGAAGGAAAACATGACGTCATCGTATCATTCTGGCCCTTCATAACAAGACTTTATCAAAATTCTTATCAACAGAACTCTAATTAAATGATTTATTATTTTGTATTTGAAAGAATGACAAGTAGACATCTTACAGAAAATCCCACATTATTTTGTTTTTGATTCAAAATTGGAAATAAAAATCAACAGAATAAAGAAAATACGAAGCAATTTCTCTAAGTAGTTGCTCCAGAAATTCAAAGCAAGTTGTTCATTCAGAAACGATTTACCACAACCAACAGCAAAGTGATGTAAGCAGATTATGTATCTTGGGTTTGTTTTAGCTTCAGTTATATCACATTTATTTTGCATCGAAGTACGAATAATTTATTCTTGGAATGAAGTCTGTCTGTGAACAAGATGATACAAAATTGATTTTGATGAATGAAATTTATTATGTGGTCTTTACACCATATTTGTAGCTTCCTTTGAAATTTTAAATGCAATTCATTCACTGGAAGTCTGTACTGGAACAAGTGAGCACAATAAGAGCACATCTAAAATAACACAGCTATCAAAATTTGAGTGCAAAAAGTCTTTTTCTTAAAGACATTAAGAGCAAGCTACAAAACTTATTGAAATGAAACTCTTAAAATTAATTGCGACGTGCCAACTGTTCGCCAAAGACGGCTATAATACAAGAGCCGGGTGGGCAAACATATCTATTGACTTGTTTTCTTCGTTTTAAATCCTTAGATTTCTAAATTTTAACTTGAGGAATTCTCGATCAAATTTTATTTTCAATTTGGTTCTAAAATATTAAGTCTTTTTTTTAGCTTAAAAGTTAATTAAGTTAGGAATGAAATGTTGCTAAATTCATTGTTGCTATTAACGCTGTAAGTTGCGAAAATATCTCAATATAATAGTTATTTGTTATGTTACGAAATAATTTGTTCATTTTGAATCGTCTTTCTATCTTCAATAGTAAGAGAGTTATAGGGAAATGAAATTTTTAACTCTCCATCAATTTTGCCCTCCTTTAAGCTAGATGTCTCATATGAACATGACAAATATTTTCACTTTCTTTAAAATAAATTACGCACCTTCAATTATTCAAATAGAATAGAAATTATTCTAGTATTCGTGTTCACCAGATAGATTGCTAGAATGCACCTAGTAGTATCTCGCAAGTTGAGTTCTGAATATACCTTGCATATTGATTTGCCTTGCTCTAGTTCCGTTCTTTTACCTTCTCAGCCTAATTGCCAAAAGTCTTGGAACAAATGAATGCAAAAACATAATTAGACGTGAAATTTGCTTTCAATTATTTTCGGTATCTTAACATTCATGGAAAATTTGTTTATTAAATAACTTATAGTTAAATTCTTTCTTACCCTTTATTTTTTTTCCGGCTTAGGATTCGACATTGGTTTGGCCGGCCAACAAATGAAGAATCCTCTGAATTTGAGAAAGCATTATTTGATCACCATGGTGATCAATGTGCTTTAAGCGAACGAGCAAAGACGGGTTTATTTGTAGCAAAATATCGAATGGATGCAGTTAATAGTAATGGTTCCTGAGGTGCTAAAGTTTTGAAACTTTGTGCAATTGTTTTCTATTTGATACTGTACTACCATAATATTTTAAGAACTTCATTACGGTTTAATGTAAATAAATTTCGATTCCATATCATTGGCGCCATCTGGAAGTGAATTTGAGAAAAAATAATTTTAAGAGGCCGCAGTATTTGCATTAGTAAATGTTAAACTAAAAAGTAGAAAATTAATGTTTTTCGTATGTAAATAATATTTTTGAATTTATTTTATGAATTTATTAATTAAAATAGCAAGTACAGATTTTATTTATATTTTTTCATTTGTATTGAGTTTTGTTCTTAATTCAGTAATAATTATGTAATCAATATTTGTATTTTTGTTAAAATTTGTCAATGAAGAATCCTTTTTTTTTATTTTAGCTGTGATTATTTTTTAAATCTAATTACCATGTTTTAAGCAAACGATTCAAGTAACCCAATTTAATCATATCACTGCTTGGAAAATTTAAATACTTATAATCATATGCAAGACATATTCATAAAGCTCCATTGCGGAAAAAGTAAATCTTTTACGTACATGTTGAACCAATCTAATATCTTTAATATAAATCAGATTGTTTGCATTCAAGTTCTTGCATTTTTTTTATTGTTCTTAATAGTGTGCATCAGAATGTCTGTAACGATAGGGCATTTGTGAACTTTTCGTGAGAGATATATTAACTTTTCTTAACTACTTTTTAATAGCAATCCCATATCCATTAATAGCTGTTGAGAAATCAAATAGAACTAATTTACGATTATTTAATAGCCCAAACTTTCTAAGCTATATGATAAGTGACGAATGATCTTAAGTGTAGAAAGATATTAGATATAAATTTGTTATTTCCACGAATTCGCAGGAAAATCTGCACAATTTTTTATTAATCTATTTTGTATCTGAACTACAAATCTTATTGTAATATTCAGCACTGTGTTAATGCTAATTAATAAAAAAAAGATAATTTAATTAAAATCAATATGGAGATTAAGTATTTTTTCATTTGATTATTCATTTTATACTTATTTCTATTAATAAATATATTGACTTTAGCGCCTTGTTTACAAAAGTTTTTATTACTAAAATTAGAATATCTGAACTGCAATTTCTAATTCAGAAATTTCTTGCAATTCTACACTATGTTGAATGCTAATTAATTAAGACAATGGAATTACATGTAACATAATAATTTGGCATTTTATTTCAGATTTTTAAAGTTGAATGCAAGTGTCCAAGAGTGTCAATGAAAATACCTCTCCTTTCAAACAAGTTTATGCTCTTCTTGCATTCTTTCAGGAATATTGCGCCGAAGAACTGTATAAGGCTGCAAAGGAAATTAAGCAGCAATGGCGGAAGCATTCAAACTAAAAGAAATTTCCTTCCAAAAGAATTTATGATATTATAAGAAACACTGCTGAAGACCCCTACCCCCTACTTGAAAAATGTATTATCTATTTTAAAAATAAACACAGTCTTCTCCTTGTTTCTGTTTTAGTTGATGATAAGTTTACTAAAGAAGGGTAACTACTTAAACTATCAATTTGGTCTCAATAGGTCTTGCTATGATCGGCAGCTTCCCAGACATAATTATGTATTGCATATATAGATGGATTTTATTTATTTAAATATTATTAATATATTAAAATTAACTTAAGAAAACTTCAAAACATTGAAAAAAAAAGCCTATAAAGATATAGAACAATATCTGAAAACAACAAAATTCAAAGCAGGTTCCCGATTTTTTGAAATAGTTCAGCAAAAATAATTTTAATTCACTTAATTTAATTTAGAATAGAATTTAGAATTTAGGTCATTTCCTAACTCAAAACTTCAAAAGGTTTTAAAAAAAAAGGTGAAAAATGTCATAGAAAAATCTCGATTGAATAAAATTTCAATGTTATTGGTTTACTGCCAAATCCAAATTTTTTATTGTTTAGGAACATCACCAGATGGACTTTCATGTGGAAGAAATGCATTACGAACAAAAATACAATAATATCTGGACTATTTATAATAAAATTTGGATCTCAGGATTATGTTCAAAACCAGGCATATGCGTAGCACATCGCCTGCCAAGGTCAATGAAGGTCAATACCTTCTATGAAGTCACAATATGTTTTTAGGTAATTCACATTGTGTTTGGTTATATTGTATTAGTCTTAGAAATTTTTAGGTTATTTTGATATTGCTCACATATTTTTATTATTTTACATTTGCTGAAAGTGCACTTCAAAAGTATTCCTCTATAGGCCCTCTGTAGTTTATATATAAAAGTACTCCCTTCAGATAGTCATATAAAATATATTGTAGTGTCCTTCTTCAAAATGCGATACGGTTATGAAGATGAAATGACTGTCACACAAATGCGTGCGAGGTAACTCTGGGAAACGTTACCATCGCGTACAAGTGCGCAACGTGGCACACGTAATGTGTTTAAATTCAGAGGTTGTGATTTAGGAAAAATGATCATGTAAGAACAAATGGTATTAAAAAATGTCAGAAAAATATCTAATTTGCTCTTTCATATCGGGTTAAAACGAATTCTTACATCGAAAAAATTGAAATGATGAAAGAAAATAAAAAAATCTTTCATGAAAAATTGCAGTATTTTTAATTTTCGGTACATTTGTAAAATAGAATGAAAAAGTCCACGGTCCTTTAATGGATTCTTTTTGTTGAAAAATAAAAATAACTATACTGAAGTAAATGAATAAAACTATGTTTTTATATATTCATATCATCAAACTTTTGTATATTTGTTCATCAAGTATTTTTAAATGTTGAACATTTGACACTTGTAGTCGTAGGGCTCATGCTTGAGTATATAATGTTATACGACTTGTTGCTGATGGATGCATGTGTATTTTTATGAATATAAGCAACTGTTTAAAGAAGACTGAATTATATCTTTAAAATCATGAAGAATAAAAATCATTAAAGAATGCCACACCTATTTCCTTATTTCAAGAATATTTCACATACATGCACACACTCAACCATAATTAAAGAGTTACCAGCGTCAGAAGAAAGAGCTGTTTCTTGGAAAAGGAGATTATACATGGAATACAGAGATGTGTGGGATATGATTGAAAAGATTTGGTTCTAAAAACGCCCTTTTCAATGTGGACTCAAACTTTTTTTCTTTCGATTTTGTTTAACTAGAAAGAATCATTAAAAAAGTCTTGGAAGTATAACTTTGTTTCTCTTTGCTTCCACTTCTGCTACTACAGTGAAACCACACTCTGCAAGAATCACATTTCCAGTTCTAAGCTTCAAATTGCTACACACCAAGAAGCAAACTTTTGGTGACTTTTGCTTTTTTTTCTCCATGTTTGGATGCATTCTAAATGAAATAAAAATGGTGTAGGATAGCATGCTAAGACGGGGAGCTGCTTCTTGACAAATTCGAAAACACCCTGCAAACTTTCCTAATACTTGTCATTTTAGATGACTTCAAAATATAATAACAAATGACTTCTAGGACTACATTAAAAATTGTCAGGATTACATTTGAAGAAAAAAAAATCGGCCCCCAAAAATTCAAGCTTTAATTTTATATAAACACTTTTCTTCTGCGCCTCCAAAAAACCCGCATTTTTTTAATTGCAGGATTTGATTTACAGTAACTGATAAATCACATGATTTCCCTGCATGAAAGTAAACATAAGAATATGGTTTGAATTTTATCTGAGTTAATTATAAATTTCAAACATCTTGTTAAATGTTATAAAAATTGAAAGAAAACGAATGCACAATACAAATGAAATAATCAAAAGGAATATTGAAAAGTATTCAGGAGAAAAAAGTGGAGAAAGGATTTATTTCCAAAATGTTGAACTTACAATTAAATATGTTAAGTACTTAACAATCAATTGATTCATCCATTTAATTAAATGTTCTGTTTAGCACCTCTAGAAGCGATTTTTTTTTAAAAAAAGATTCCGATATTAATAATTTAAAAAATATTGTTTATTAATTAAGATAAAAATTAAAAACTAAAAGAAACGGAATTAATTTAAAAAATAATCATTTTTAATATGGCTAAAAATGTGCGTTTTCAAAAAAAACCCTATTTCTTTTCATTTGTCAAGATGGAGTAGTTTTTTAACGATTTTTTCATTGGCTATACTATAGTTTTAAAAATTTCTACTCTTTTCGCTTCTCGATGACCATACACAATTTTGATATCTTGTGAATTTTAATCATTCTATAAAATATTAAAGTATGGTGACAAGGAAATCGCTCTTGTTATTTAATATCAAATCGTAACAGTGAAATGTAAACAAATCTCTGTAAGAGCACTTAAGTCTGTTTTATTGAATGTTTCTTCAGACGCATGTAATTCAATGCTACTTTAATTAATGAAGCTGCAAATTATTGTTAGAAATGCACTAGAGAGTACTCACTAAAAACTTTATTCTCTCAGCGGAAAGAAAATGTAAAAAGAAATTGAGAAAGATACATAAAAAAAAGTTTAATTTAGCACTAAAGTGGGTTTAATCATTGACAGATAGGTGATTGCTATGATTTGAAAATGAAAATTGATGACTATAATTTCCAAAACTATTATCTCACAAAAATAATTTTTAAAGTTCAAAAATTACCTTTTTTATGATATTAATTTCATTTCTGTGCAATGTTTTTTTAATGAATCTTTCATTGCAATATACAATTTATAACAATTTTAAATGCTATATGAAATTTAAATTATTCATCAAAATATTCAATCGCGTACAAATTCAAACTATTTCAGGAAAGAAACAAATTTTTCAACAATTCGAAAATACAAACTATTTCATCAAATATTTAATTTTAAGATTAAAACAGATGCTTTCTTTGAACATGAATTCGGAAGTAGAATTTTCACTTCAGTTTTTATTTCGCAGTATATACAGTTTCTAATATAAATGTGCTATAGTTAATTTGATCTTTTAAAGTAAATTCATGATCAATTTTATTAAAAAAACAAGTTAAATATATATATAGATATATAGATACCACATTAATATTTAACAACCTAAATACTAATGAGGATAATCTAATAATATTGGTGAATAAGTTGGTCGCCAAAGGTGATGTGAATTCATCTTTTAAACGATAATTTCAAATACATTTTATTTTATAATAATTGTGCCACTTAATGGTGGGTTTGTCAAGACATCAGTTCCAAGATACCATTATATGCATTACAATGAATTATAAATTGAAAATAAAAAAGAGAAAGAAATTACTGAAATAAAAGCATTTCTAATTTTTCTAGTACATTAATAAAATCCTATTTAAAATTTTTTTAAATTAATTTTACTGCTATTTCTCATACGTCTAAGAACTTAATATTTTAATCTTCTCTTAGTAGCTTTAATAAAAAGAACATAAAGAGAAGTGAAAAATCAATTCTTAGGTCTATCTTTCGCAAATACAAGCGTTTCACTATCTGAATTGAGTGGAAGTTGATTTTTTCTGATTATAATAGCCGCTAAGCTTTAAACACAAGGGATGTTGTTTGCTACAAGTTACGATGCATCATAACAACAGAAAACTGTTGAGAACAAAATGAATGTATTATCAAAAGTTATGCACACTAAAGATTACTTGTTGATATAATCTCCGTGAAGATTTAGGTATCTTGATATCGATGAGCAAGGTTTCTGAGCCCCTCTTCGAAGAAAATTACTCCCCCCCCTCCACAGTGATATGAGACTCGCCTTAATGCTCCTTTAAAGTTTCTGATTCGTCTGAAAACTCCTCATTGCCCTTCCACTCATTTTTTTCAAAGCAGGGACAAGGCTTGGTGTTGTTGAAGAGGGATATGGAAGTAAGTCTGTCGCAATAGATCTTGTTTAACAAGTTGATCTCATAATTCGAAAGAAACGAAGGGGGTTAAAAATCCATGCAAGGAGCTGGCATATCGCTGCGTGTCTACACATTTCTGCAACATATTCTTTTCTTAAAAGAAAATCCAAAAAACTTCTATAATAAAACGGATCGTCAAAGGAATGTTAAGACTTATTTCATGTCGCCAGTGGCATTGTTTTTCTAAGAAAGTGTCGTTCTAACCCATCAGAAAGATAAATGCGATTATGCCGAAACAAAAACTTGTTTGAACATAACTTTTTATAATAAATTCATTTTGCTCCTTGTTCTTATCTTTTTAAGGGCCCATAAAAATTGGGGGGGGGGGGGAACTAAGCTCGTAGCTTAACCTTTTCTGAATGACCTTGATAATAGAAACTTAATAGCTATGAAAAATAAACCATTAAAAAGTCTTCAGTAATTACATATATTTCAATATCCATATTGTCATTATTTCCAACTAGAACAGCTCACAAACTAAATAGTTAATTTCTTCTTAATGTGTTTGATGACAGCTGTGAATAATCAATCCTTAGAACTATCTTCTGTTGGTGAGGGCATTTCAACATCTGGATTGAACGGGGGTTGATGATTTCTGGTGATAACAGCCGTCCCGGGTCGAATCCTGGACCCTTTAAGAGGAACATCATCAGACGCGAAATCGGGCAAGGGCGCATTGGGCAGAGTCCACAGCTGTCTGGAGAAAGCAAAAGGGGTGACTACACTTCGGTCGGTCAACGAAGGAACTGCAAGGAAAAATGGACCTCCCAAAAGCGACATGGGTTCTGAACTGTTCGGTATATTTGAATTTGGCCTGATGGAACGTTGAGCGATGTAAGCTTCTTTAGTGACAATGACACAAAGCACGATATCTACAATAAGAAGGAATCCACCTGCCATGATTAAAAGTGGACCCAGCAGTTTGTAATCGCCATCAAGAGCTGTGTGGACACTCAGTTTCTTCTGAACGGGTCCATCCACGCTATCTTCCTCAATCCGCCATTCTGGAGGTTCCGGAGGATATGAGATCACAGTAGTTGCAGTTCCAGCGATAAGAAGAACGAAAACCACGATAGTGCAAGCTATAACGATGGGGATTTTAATAAACGCCGGGTTGGCATCTTTGGATGGGATAAAGCGTGGTAGAGTTTCTTGCTCCAGACTGTCTTCAAATGGATTTCCTGTGTGCCCATTCTGTATACCAATCATAAGAGATGGATCATTGATTCTTTGAACCACCTGCAACAGAAGGAAAAAAATGAATGTATATCTGATACATTTAAGACATAGATGAGGATGTTACAGAGAATCATATATACTAATTAGTCGCCTTTGATAACAACTCTTTTATCTATATTGATAGTATGTATTTATTCTTGCCCATCGATTTTGAAGATCTATAAGGTATCACAATAAATGATTAAACTTTAAAAAAATTAAATCTGAACAATAGCCATAGAAAATTTTGATTATTTAGAAATAACTTCATATTGGCGAATAAAACTGGTGAAATCTGTTCCAAAAATTTATTTTGTAATATATCTCGAAGATTTAGTAAAATAAAGCCGGGAACTAACAAAATGGATGACGTATCTAAAGGTTTAAAATCATTTACATAAAATAAAAATTTTGAAAGTCGATACAATGGTTTTGGCTGAGGAAATCTATTCAAAGTTTCAACCTTAGAGAATATCTAGTGAATCCCTTTTTATAAAACTTATTTCGAAAATGGAATTTGGAGTGGAGTAGGCAACCACTGATTGTATTTTTGGCGATCTCATATGAGTAAAAATAGATGGGGGGGGGGGGTCATTTTTGAGAGATTTTAGCCGTCAAATCGTTTTTTTTTTCTTTCTTGTTCTTTCATTCTTTTTACGTTAAACATAAAATAAAAGAGTATATGAACAAACATCTCGGTTTAACAAGAAAAACATTAAATCCACATGCATATATGTTTGAACCACAATCAAAGATAGCTGCTCATTTTTTAAAAATTCATTAATTTTTTTAAAAATCTCTATCGCTACTGATAGTGAAGATAAATGTATGCATCTATGTGTATGCTGGTGCTCTATCTACAAGCTAGACCATTTTGAAATCTCTATCGTCTGATCTCTATCGCTACTGATA
>JAPMOR010035184.1:0-10788 GCA_026543865.1 Argiope aurantia | reverse complement strand
CTCATTAAGTTTTGTTTCTTTCGTATATTCATTACAAATTTCTCTGCCTAAGGAATTTTTTTTATTTTAGTTAAATGAAAAGATAGTTCGTAATCCTTTCCTTTTTTCCTTTAATTTATTAATATCCATTTTAAACTAAATAATTCAAAAAAGCTTAGAACAAATAATAAATATGCCCACCTCTGATTTCAGCTTCTCACTGCGCTTCCTCCAAATTGTCGTGCTTTCCAAAAAAAATTCCAATTTCCAAATTTCAACATATCACGTCCAGGGTACACCACGATGTTCGATCAGTGCATGACAATTCCATTAATGACGAAGCAGGAGTTGAAACTTTCATAGGTTTTATTTTCACATATATATGGACACGGACATTTCTAAGCTACCACACAAACACATCATCCACCAGAATAGTAGATTTTGACGGAGAGCCTGGGCGATCAGCCTATAATCTCCGCTCTCTAGAAAATGCTATTGGAATTTATCTGTGCAAAACATAATATAACATAATAATGTAGTGCAGAGTAAATTAGAGTTTTTAGTAACTTGTGAATTAACAATAAAAAAAAACAAGAACAAAAAAAAACAATAAAAGAAAAAAAGAAAAAAAAAGGAATAAATGCTTAAGAAAAGAAAAAAGATAGACAAAATTACTAATTTAAGGTACTTAAGGGGTTGGGAAGGGTTAGTAAGGCGTTGGCTGGGCAGCAATTCGACATTCATTCTCGTCCGTCTGGAGGGCGTTGAACGAGATAAGAACCGGCTGGAACAGGGTTCGCAGATGGTCGTGAAGTTCCCCAAGGTCTTCTCGTGGCAGGCACGTGGCTTCTTTGTAATCCTCTTCTTTCTTCTTTGCCGCTGTAAACACATCATCACACCAAGACGAGAGAGAGAATGTACATGTCGCCGCGTCGGCGTCTCGAATACATCCGGTCAGGGGAACAGAATTCCCCCCTCCTTCTCCACCGCAGGGAATCAAAACTCTAACAAGGACGTTCATCTGTACTGTGATATATCTCAAAAAGAACCCCGACCTTTTGTTCCTAAAACATGCGGCAACTAACTTTTAAAACACTCCATTTTTTTTCTCACCCAGGAATTGCAGCCTCAATCGAATTGATCGCTAATCGATTCGTATGACCTGGCATGCGCAAAGATATAAAATCTATGGTTTGCATCTGTGTTAAATACCAACGAGCTAAAGTAATGCGGCATACAAAATCTTCCATTGGCACATTTGCCTTACCAGATGCCCGCTTTTCACACACACACATATATATATATTATAGGTCCTCTCCCTTCTTCCGAAGGCAACCAATTCTGCATGACCATCATTGATAGATTCACTAGATGGCTTGAAGGATACCCAACGGCTGATATGACAGCGGAAACAATGGTTCGTGCCTTGGTGAATGGTTGGATTCCCATATTTGGATGCCCAGTCACAATTACAACTGACCAAGGTACAAATTTCCAATCGAATCTGTTCAGAGAACTTACTCTCATGTTGGGCTGCAACATAATTCGCAGCGCTTCCTATAAGGTACATAATAACAGGAAATGGACCGAAATACTTCCAACAATACTATTAGGTTTGCGTTCAGCTCTTAAGGAAGATTTTAAAGCTACCTGTGCACAACTTGTTTATGGCACTACCTAACGATTACCCTCTGATCTTGTGACAAGCGGTTGTATCAATCAAACCATTAACCCTACTTATGTGACTAATTTAATAAACACAACGCGGTCTTGAATCCTGTTTCCACTGCCCTTCCATGGAATTCCAAAAGTTTATGTCAATCCCTCATTGAAAAATTGTTCACATATTTACTTAAGATCAGATAAGGTTAATACTCCTCTGACACCACCTTATACTGAACCCCACTTGGTTATTAGTAGAAATGATAAAAATTTAATTATTGAGTTAAATGGAAAGCATAGTACAGTATCAATTGATCGAGTAAAACCTGCTTATCTACTCGCAGACAATACTGATCAACCATAACTTTCTCAATCTCAACCAATCCTTGAGAAGTCTGCTGTTCCACCAAACCCTACTAAACCGTCCACTATCACTAGATAGGGTCGTACAGTCAGATTTCCCAAGCATCTAGTTACTGATTATATTGTATAAATGCAACCTGTATTATATATTTTTATATATTCATGTTGAATTTTGGATACATTATTGTTCTCTATATTCTTGCATATATTATTATTCTCAATACATTGCATATATTATTATTCCCAATGCATTGCATATGTTATTTTTATATGTTGTACCTATGTCAATTTCGCAATGTATGTAACTGTTTTTTCATACACCACATTAGCATTGTATCCTAGTTTGTATATATGTTATCGTGGCTTTGTCACTAGGGGCATACTCTAGCGATTGTTCTAATTCTCCCGGAGAAAGCGCGCCAAAGTGTGATTTGTTTCATCTCTGTTAACTCCTCACACAACGCATCGACGGACCATATTACTCACACCACATCCATTTTGTTAATTATTTCTACTATATTACTCCTAAAAAACACCACGCCATGTTAGACACACACATTTATTACAGCACAACACAGAACTGTAGCTTTGAGTTTTGAACCAATCACCACGGCAAAGACAAGCCATTATTTCTTTACGCTGACCGCTTTTTAAATTAAATGAAAAATGAAACAGAAGTTAAAAGTATTATGTGTATTTTTCTTCTTACTCAAAATTGGCACACATAATTGGCACCATATATAAAACGACCAATAAATAAATTAATTAAAAAAATAAAGTATACCGTGTTTTATATATTGGAATTTTGTTTAATATTGAAAAAGTACACTGGTGTGCAAAACTTAAGCAACAGGTATTTTTTTTGCCATAACTTCACGAGAAATCATCTGAGAGACATGAAATTCAGAAATGAGATACAGCATTTTGTTCTGAAAGAATGACGAAAGCATAGTTGCGCAGAAATGAATACAATGCATACAGAATGGAATCAAACAGAAAAAGGCTGTAGTGAACTCATAGTATCGTTACACATGATTGTCTGTCCAAGAGGAAGAACAGCAAGCAGATGTTCCTTAGTATGGGATATGCCCTCCCCTTACTGCAATGGTTGCTTCGCACCGTCTCCCCATACTCAGCACCAGATTGTCCAACAGTTCTTGAGGTAAGAGTGCCCATTCCTCAATCATCATCTGTTTAAGTTGTCGGGTGTTTCCAAGAGGATGTAATCGTGCCGCAAGGCGTTTCCCCAAAGCATCCCACACATGTTCTATTGGATTTAAATCAGGGGAGCACGCCGGCCAATCCATTCGAGTGATATCTTCACTTTCCAGGAGCTCCTGAACAGCATGAGTCCTGTGTGGCCGTGCATTATCATCCATAAAAACGAAGTCTGATCCAGTGGCACCTTGGAACAGACGCACATGGGGAAGGATCACCTCCTGACAATAGCGATCTCCAGTTACAGAACCTCTGTCGAAAACGTGGACCTCAGTCCGCCCGTTCATCATAATGCCTCCCCAGACGACAACTCCAGGACCACCGAAACGGTCTCTTTTCGTGATGTTACTGGGATGAAACCGTGTCCCGACCTCTCCCCAAATCAACTGGCGTTGGGAATAGCAAAAATAGCAGTTGAAAATTTAAATTCAGCAAAGTTTCTTCAATTGAAGAATTTGCCATTCCTGATTTTTTTTACAATTAATAGCACATTTTAGCCGTGTTTGATTGTTCAGCCTTGAACAATTGTTCACAAAACAAAGTTTCATATTTTAACATTTAGAGAAATATTAATATGCAATAACACTTTTAAAAACACTTCAAAAAGAATACAAACAAAGAACTGTTACGTGAATTCGATAAAAATAAAACAATAAAAAATTTCTATAAGAACACAAAAGTAGGAGTTTCGGCAGAAAAGCCATCCCAGAGTGTATAATTCAAGTGACTAATAATCAATTTTCTTCAAAGTTTGCTGACAGATACAGTCAAACATAAAGTAGATTTTGTGACAATCAATGAAATACTTACATATTTGAAATGTTTTCATCGATGAAAAAATCGTTTTATGTTTAAAAAAATGTTTTTATGTTTTATGTTAAAAAATCGTTCTATTGCCATTGCAATAGGAAGAAAATATGAAGGACATTTGAAATTATTTTATTTATATTCTTTTGAATTGCCATCTGCAGTATTTAACATATAATTCCTTAAAAAATATAAAAAATTTATGATAGAAATTAGCTTTGGTTTTAAAAGAAATATTAGATCTAAAAAGCTTATTTATTTATCACTTAGCATATAAAAAAGTTAACAAGTACTTCAATGCGAACTGCTTTTGAGTTGGAAAATTTTTACGAAAAGTTTAAATTAATTTTCTTATTCTACACTTATTCTTCCTTTTATAGTGCGAAAAAATATTTTATGTTTAAAATAAAGTTAATGTTGTGCAATAAAAAAGTAGAGAAAATTAATGATGATGGAAATCTGTTCTTACTGTCACTTCCAATTAAATGAGAGATTTATTTCTAAGAATTTTAAATTCATACTGACTGTAATGTAATAAAGAAATCATCTTAAACTAAGAAATAATTTCCACTTTTTAATTTTGTATAAAATTAGCATTCTACAATTAATGATTGTTCCCTGAATTCTAATTATTTAGCAGACAAAGAAAAAAAAAAGAGTTATAATTCTTAGAACTGAGAATAATTATGTTGTTTTAACATAAGAAAATACCTTGGCTAAACCAGATTGAAAAACCTTTCCTGGAATCAAACAAAATTTACGGTATGCAAGGATTTAAAAAAAATATTAAGCTGGCAGTGAAAGATTTAACGGTAAAGATAATGTAACTGGTGGCTGCGGATTGATAAATTACAGATGAGAACATTGTTCTGCCCATGGAAAAATAAATAAAAGCAGCAATGAAGTATATGTCAGAGGAATAAACATTTAGAAGCTGATGCATAAAATTTAGATAGATTTCTCCATTCAAAAAATATGCAAACAATGCAAACGATTTTTTTCTCTTGGAGTAACCTGGTCTCGAGGCCAAGCGATTTTTCCAAACAGAAATGGAAAATTCGGTTTATTCAAAACTTGCGGATCACAATGAAAATATGAATTAAGAAAAAATATTTCTTAAGAATACGCAGTAATAAAACGGCAGATTTTAAATCCTAGACTACTAAATTTGTTAAAAAAAATTACTTCTTAGGCAAAATGTTTGCAAACAAGCTTAAATATTTTTAAAATTAGCAGCTATTAAATGCTTTTTTTTAATAATCTAATATAATCTAAATATGTGCAACTGAAAAATAAATGCAATAACTCGTTATAAATGCAGCAGAAAATAGATTGATTTCCAAATTGTGAAATAGGCAGGTGGAGGATTAAATTAAAATGATATTTAATATGTATTTTTTCATATTTAATATCTAGATAAATAATGTGTAATTAATATATAAGCGTTAAGTAATTTTCTTAAGTAAAATTAAAATTAGATTAAATTTTTTTAAATAATTTTAGTAGCAGAGCTTTGAATAAAATATTTATGTAATGAAATTTCAAAATAATAAGTACGATTTAAATCTAGCTTTCTTGAATTTTTCAGAGAGTGATTTTTTTTTCTTTCTTGCTATTTTTATTAATTATATTATATAGCAACAAAGTTCTTCAATGAATTAAAGGCCATAGAAGATTACACCGAGAACACAAGACTTGAGCAGTATAAAGCGACGCGGAAACACAATCCATTTTCATAAATTTAAGTTTTAACTTCAAAGTAACCAAACTATTTTCGAATTATAAATGATATTCAGATATTATCTGAATAACAAAGGGAACCACAGAAGAGAAATCAAGTTGTTTCCGAATTCAAGTTAAAAGCGTCAAAATTAATCTATTTTTCCTGTTTCATTAAATATTTTTAATGCAGGTCATCGAAATGATATCTAGTCCAGTAACTTTAGCACTTTTATTCGGAGAAATATTAAATCAAGATTTTTTTTTCTCTTCAATAACAATATTTAAATCATTTGAAATGATGTCTCAAAAGTCTCCGACATACAGCTTTACGTTTGCCCAGCATTTTTGAAGTAAGAATATTGTGTTATAGCAATTTGAATACATGTTAGTAAGCGAGGATTTTTTTAACAACAGATTATGGTTAAAATTTTATAAATTTTATCACTTCAGTAAATATTCAGTATGATTTTCCTCTAGTTTGATCCCTGCAGAGAGATGGATTTTGGTTACTCTATGGGGGGAAAAGTGAAGTGAAATGATATGTTTTTACTTTTTCCTAAATGACTCAGAAAATGCACATTCAGAAAAAAAAAAAAAAAAAAAAAAAAAAATGGCAAACTGAAAAGTTTTAGAGTAAAAATATTGCATAAGAAAAATTCAAATCTTACTTATTTTGCACTTAAAGAATAAATACTAATTATATTTAAAATTTATTTCTTTTTCAATTCGCAAAAAAAAAAAAGGTTTTTCTCTCCTTTGAAGGACGGTGAATGCAGTTAAATAAGTGACATAAATACATATGCCACACATAGATATTTAATTACACACATACACACACACACACACACAAATGTGTATGTGTGTGTGTGTTGGTCTATTAAAACCAGAGTGCTAATGTAATGTGAAAGTTGAGAGCTGATTTCCGCTATATTTAGTTCACCAATTTAGTTTGGTTTCAGTTTAGTTTAGTATGAAGTACATACCAAAATAAGTGAGTGTAGTCTGTCTAGCCTATGCTGTTATATCGGTATAGAGACCCTGGTCACTAGACTATATTCAAATTGTTTATCTTTTAAACCCCCCTCCCCCCAAAAAATAAGTACACTTGCAGTAGAATGTACTTCTGAATCATCATTTAAAATGGCATAAATTACTTTTCTGTAAAAAACAACAACTTTAGTTTAAAATTTTTCTGCAGAAAAACTTATTTTTTGGTAGAGTTGCAGAACTAGTCACTGAAAAAGAAGAAGAGAAAAAAAAAAGAGTCCTTCAACCTGTTTCTGCACTCTTTCAGTTTCATTCTCCAATTACGTTGGTTATAAATAGGTTTATCAAGCTAAGCCTGCAGTGCTCTTTGTTGTCAAGACTACGGCTGGAAGGTAACCATGACGATGGTAGCGTATGACAGGGGTGTTTGTGCTCCGGGGAAACCCCGGAATTCCGGGGATTTTGAACTTCGATACCCGGAAATTCCGGGGATCGTCGTTCAAAAGGAAGTAGGAATAATAATGAATTATTTATTTTGATCTGTGTAATTTTGTTTGCTTATTCTGGGGATCGTCGTTCAAAAGGAAGTAGGAATAATAATGAATTATTTATTTTGATCTGTGTAATTTTGTTTGCTTTGAAAGCAGAAAACGCAAGATCAGTGTGTGTGTGGTGAAAACTTTTCCTTTCTTTCTTCGAAGGCAGTGATAATGCGTGAAAAGGGGGAAAAACTTCTTTTTTGTTCTTTCCTTATTTCGAGTTATGACTCATTCTCCCGGTTCTCGGACATTCTCTTCTGGATTCTTTTCGGCAAGTAGGTGCGGCAGAAAAAAAAAGGGAGAGACTTCGTTCGACCAGATGTGCGATTACGTGACTCTGGGTTCAAAGGTCTTATCTCTCCTGGTGTGGCGCCAATAAGTAGAGAAGGGGGATTTTTCGCCGTATTAGCTATTTGTCATTGATCACTTCGCAACTTTTTTTTTCTCCGCTGTGTAAAATTTTCGTTTCATTTATTGATGCATGTGTAAATTTTTCGTTTCGTTTATTGAAATATTTTTTTTATTTATGTACGCAAGAGAATTTCACAATGAAATTTCTCGATATAAATAGTGATATTATACAATTAGAAGAAGGTGTCCGGAATGCATTTAGGTGGAATTGGATTGGACGGAGAGATGGCAATGGGGATACCATTGGCACATGGTGCAAGAAAATAAATGTTGCTGGACAAGCATATTGTGTTTTTTGTAACTCACTGCTGAAGTATGGTGGGGAAGGATTCAAGGCTTTCACAAATCATTCTAAAACTGTGACGCACATAAAATATTCAAAGTGCATTAGACATTCAATGACTTTAAGTAATTATGCTAATTCAAAAAATACTGATGACTTACTGGAGACTGATGCTCGGCTATTGGATATAGTGACAAGAAAAGCACGCCAAGAGGTATTAATAACTTCGTTTATCGCCGAGAATTCTCTTTCTTTCAATGTAGCTCCCAATTTAATTGAACTCTGCAAACAGTTGAGCCGCGATCAGACGGCACTAAACTCGTTGGAAATGTCCAGTACTACTGCATGTTATAAGATGAAATATGGGCTCGCAAAAACTATTAAGGAAAATATCATTAAAACTTTAAAGGAGACTCCATTTTCTCTAAATTTGGATGAAAGTACTAGCAATGCTCAAGAAAGTATACTGGCAATATTGGTGCAGTTTTATGACAACAATCAAAATGAAGTTGTAGTTTATCATTTTGCATCTCTAAAGATGGAATCTTGCAATTCAGAAGCTGTTTTTAAAGCAGTTGTTAATACTATTGAAGATAATAATATTCCATGGGCAAACTTAATTAGTGTATTAATGGACTCATGTAACACTATGCGTGGAAAAAAAAGGGTGTTGAAACCAGACTACCATCAAACAAAGCACCCCACTTATTAGATATTGATGGTGACACATGTCACACAGCTAATAACTGTGCAAAAAAATTTGCTTCATGTTTTGATAGATACTTAGAAGATTTGTTTGATGACATCTATTTTGATATGAAAAGCTGCAGTAAAAGATAAAATTTTTTCAAAATCTGTGAATCCCTTGCCATTAAAAAACTTAAGCCCTTGAAGAGACCAGACCATAGGTTGGTGTACATTTTATGTGTTTTAGAAAGAATCAAAGATCTGTGGGATGCTCTTATTGCATTTTATTTTCACTACTTGGATAAAACTGATAAAGGGGATTATTTTTCTTATGTTAAAACTGTATGCAATAAAAGAAATATTTCTGCAGCTCAGAAAAAAATTGTTGGAGGGGTGTATTCTTGCTTGCATTCCCAACAACTCACAAAGGATGCTTTAGCTCGGAAGAAAAGAATACTAAATGGGATATTTGTTATGCAAAATAAAACTTTATTGCATATGGCATTAGATTCAGCAGTATTACCAGAGTTCAACACATATATTAAATTATTTGAAACAAAAAAAAACCAATGCTTCATTTAATACATTCCAGTATTTATAAATTGATGGCAAAATATTTCTCTTTTTTTATGAAGCCAGAAAATATAGAGTGCACATCTTATAATGATTTATTAAAGGTTGATGTCACAAATCCAGAATTCCATCTACCTAGCAAAGTAATATTTACTGGTGCAGAAGCCTCCACTCTCCTGAAGAAATTATGAAAAAATCATCCAATAGCAAAAGAATTCCAAATTTCTCTGATGAAAGCTTATACTAATACAGCACAGCATATGAAACAGAAATTACCCCTTAAAAATTCATATCTAATTAGTTTCACAGCATTAGATCCAGAGCTAAGAGGTAAAACCAGTACAATATTAGCTTTTCAAAAATTATCATCTTTTATGTCCCATATTTTTAGTGATAATGAAAAGTCAAAAGTAGAAGCTGAAATAAGGTTATACCAGAGTGATATTGATATCACCAAAGAGATCTCTACACATCTGATGAAAGTGGAAATCAAGTCAAGTGTACAATTGATAAATATTGGTCTAAAGTTTTTAATTTAAAAGATGATTTCACAAATGATTATAAGTATCCTACATTGGCTAAATTGGTCAAAGCCTGCCTTAGCTGCTTCCATGGCCCATTAGTGGAAAGTGCATTCAACTTAATGGATACACTTGTCACTGACTATAGAACCTCTCTTAAGATTGATTCCTTAGATGCAGTGCAGACTATTAAATATGATTTAATGGCTTCTAAAGAAACCTCATGTGAAAAATATGGCACAAAAAATCCAATGACTGATCCAATTCACAAAGATCTCTTACTGAATATGAACAGAAGTTGGAAAACATATCAAGAGGACTTAAAAACATGTATTTCAGATGAGTCACCTATAAAAGTCTCTGAAAAACCTTCTACATTAGCAGAAAAGCAAACTGCTTCTACCTCTGCATGTGCAGTTCTCGAGGAAATTTCTTCAACTGTAAATGAGGAAAATAAAAGTCAACCTTCCTGCAATTATGAAGTTCACCACAAAAGAAAGACAAGCCCACAAACATCAGAAAATAAAAAAAAGCAGCCGAAATTAGATAATTTTTTTAAAGAATTAATTCAGGTATTTTAAAATATTTACATAAAATGTAGTAGTTTATATGTTTGAAAATTTATGGTTATTAATTTTGCAAAAAAAGTAATTCATTGAACTTTTATAATTAAGTCATTCAATACTTCATAATTGTAATTTTTCATTTCTCCCCCCCCCCCCCTTCTCGAAACTCCAAAATGTCGGTAGTAAGTCAGTAAAATTTTCAGGGGATTTTTTGGGGTCCCACAAACACCCCTGGTATGAGCCACGTTTGAAGTCCCGGAGACGATGGCGGAGGAAACCAAAATCGATATTCAGGTCGGAAGCAGCGTGCCGTGAAAAATGATGTTTGTGTGATTTATGGAACTGAACTTGACGGAAAGTTACCTTGACACTTTCAGATGATATTTTCGATGCATCCGTTTTCGTCTGTAAAAAATTTGTCACGGTTTTAAAATTGGGAAATAAATGCAAAAATGAAGCCCTGATTTATG
>JAPMOR010035183.1:55684-118509 GCA_026543865.1 Argiope aurantia | reverse complement strand
GAATGTTTCTATTTTCCACGATCAACTAAGATTTATTTATGAAGTTTCGAATGTTAAAAATTTAGAAAAATTCAACAATTTCATAATCTTAGGCCAATTAATCTTGAGAAACCTGCGCGCTGAGTGGCGTATTTTCTTTGAAACGATGGATGGAAAATCTAAAATTATCCTTTTTTTTATTGAATAGTGATAATCAAATTTTCATAAATCAGTCAGTTTAAGTGATTGATTTAGTTGATTGGAAATTAACTCTTTTTATTTAAAATATTAGTGTTTCAAGAACATTTTGTTAATCGTGATTTCCACAGCAGAAGCTTTATGTAAAATCAAAAATTCGTTATTTATTAGAGCATTTATTGAATCAAGTTACATAAAATATAATAATTTTCCATTTAGACCATTTTAGCATATCTGTGTCTAACTAAAACTTTACAAATTAGCTGTGTGGCCCTGATTTGAATGGATATCCTGTTCATATTAAACAAAACTTGTCTTAAAATAAAACTGATTTATTGGATTAATAATATAGAGAGTGTAAAAGATCATAAAATAATTTTTCTTGAATTTATTTTTTAGAAAAAACAATATTTCATATTTGTTTCAATTCCTACAAACACGTGGCGGAAATTATATGTTTGCAGATTTCATTTCCAAAAAGATTTAATTTATTTTTAATTGGAGCTTTAATGAATGTGATGGCAACACTTTGAAAAAAGCTAATTTTTTCCCATGAATGCGAAACGTGCTAGTGCAGCTTATTTTTATTTTGTACGAAAAAAATTGTTGAAAAACATAGTTAAAATATTTATTTAAAAATTCATTAAAAATAGAAATTTAATTTTAAGATTAAAACATTGATATCATTTAAAAGATAAATTTTTGATCTTTAACTTCATGTAAAAATCTTTCCTGTGCGGTAATATTTTCGGAAGTTATAGCAGAAATACGCCAAAATTTCGCTTAATTTTTAAATAAATAAAATTTTAATTAAAAATTCGAAAAAATAACCCCCAGGTGCACATTCCCGGCCTCTAAGGTATACACGTGCCAAATTGGTAGCTGTAGGTTGACTGGTCTGGAATGTAGAGCGCCAACACACACACACATTGAGCTTTATGATAAGTATAGATATAGATAGATAAGTTTTTTTTCTGCGGTATAAACTTTATGACATATAAAGTTTAAATTCAACATACTTAAAATCATTTTGCAAAATGATTTTAAGTATGCAAATCAATTAAGTATAAAATCCTTTTGCAAATCAATTCATCAAAATACAAAATGTAAATTTAGAAAATTAATTTCTTCTTGCGTAACAACTGTTTTAAGCCAATGAATAATAATTTCAGAATTTTTTTTTTGCTTCTTAATATTTATTTTTTTTAATTTCATTAAATTTTATTTATGTTTTATTTATATTGTTTATTCATTGTGAGTTTTAATTTACATCATTATTATTATTCTGCATTGACGGGTACCGTTTAAGTGTGGCTCTATCGCGGTGTGACACCATGATATTAAAAATGCAAACTGTAATATTGCAAACATCAATTTTTTCAGTAAATACATCGTTATAAATTTATTTCATGAATAAAGTTTTTTTAGTTATTTTTGCGTTGTTTGAATTGCTGTATTACTTTTTCTGATTTTATAATTGTAGAAAATGGTGACTAGTTTTATATAATCTAGTCTCTCATACAGATAAGTATATTAACTATCCAAATAATTCAATGAGATCAATGATTGAAAACAATGTGATCACGAAAACCTATTTGATATGAAAAAATAAGAAATAAAATTTTGATCATCAAGAAAGGGAGAAATATCCAAAATCAAATTTTTATAGTAATAACGAAATAAATTTAGTTTCATCACAATAATGATATGTATTGTTACGGACTGTTACGAAAATTAGTAACATTTAAATGATACGAAATGTTACTAAATTAGTAAGATATAAATGATATTTTCTTATTTTGAAAAAGTGTAAAAATTGTTTTTGAATCCTGAAATTTTCGAAAGATAATTGGTTTTAGGGTAAATAATAGAAAACATCAGAATTTTGCTTAATCATTAATTAATAAAAATTGACATTAATATTTCAAGAAAATATTTCTAGTTGCCTTTATATTATATCCATGAAATAGCATGCTGAAATTTGGTAGTACTCGAGCGCCGACACACAAAAAGACACATACAATTTTCCATCTTGTAAGAATATGGATTAAATTTCCCTGGCAAAAGTGCTGGCAAAATTGTCATAAAGATGCCCTCAAAATATAAAAATGCAAAAGAAAGACCAATGTTTATAATAATTAAATTTGTTTACATGTCCATATCTATTACTTCTAATTTCTCACAGTTACTCTTTCTAATAAAGAAATTTTATACACAATCAGAAACAAGCAGAATTGGTATTCCCAAAATCTTCACGCATAATCTGTAATAAAGATAGCATCCCAGTGAACGCCTTGCATGGTATTGGCTTACAACTTGTACGAAATCTTAACCTTCAGCGTGAATTTAAAAATTTTGCTGAATCTATCGTGCGATCCTTGGAGAGTGGTATATGGTCAAAATTATCCAAAAATTGAATTTGGAACTTAGACGCGATTTTCCCAACCAAATGAAACAAAATTTGGCAAAATGCTAAAATTTAGGAAGAAAAATTGCATACCAAATTTCATAAATTTAAGTCACTGCGTTTATGAGTCATCTTGTTTCCAAATTTCTGAAAGTGCAGACGGTCAACTCCTTTCTGTCTTTCACTCAAAATTTGTTTGTATTCTAAAGGTGCTAAATCTGTGTACGAATTTTTCTATGTAGCTCTCTTGGTTTTTTTCTATCTAGTTTGGACAGAAATACCAAATTTAATCCTTCTAGATCAAAGTGATTTTGAGTTATTTTTGTCAGAGAATGACAGACGGACATTTTCCGAAAGTATGTTTTCGAACTCAGGAAGGTCAAAAATGCTGAGCTTTCTCAAAATCTCGAGTTTCAATTTTTTTAATGACTATTATACTTTCTCCAAACCTCGTATACTAGAAAGAAAAAAAAAGTTATAACAAAGCTGGTTTCCATAAAAACATTTTTTTTAAAATAATTTTTGCAAAAGAATGTTTTTATTAATTTTAAATAATTACTCTTAATGAAATATAAATATCTATTAATGGAACTAAATGAAATACAAATGTATATAATCACATCTTAATTATATATGTTTATATGTAGTCCTTATGGATGGATAATAGTCATATAACGATTCTGTTACAGAGGCATGCATCCAAATTGATTTTTACAGACAGTATGAGAACGAAGTTTTGATAAGCAGATTTATTTCGCAGCCTGCCGTTTTGAATCTCAAGTAATCGGGACACAATGAATCATGAATTGATGATCAATGATGAATCATGCGGATACAGTTGGCAGTTTCTTGATCTTAGTTTATGGAATTACTGTTTAAGGCTTAAAAGATAATAAAAATCATTGCCAAGCATTTTCTTAGTGGTTGGTGATATAACTCTGCATGAAATATTGCATTTAAATTGGACAGGTTTCAGCCATTTTCAAACTAACAAAAAGATGTGCCACAAATCATTTTTCCAGTTTTTAACTCATTATTTCAGGTAGAAGAAATGTAATAGATTAAAATTTATAAAACTACAAAGTTTTCTTTCTATGAAGTTAACCCTCTGACTGTATAATTTTTAAAAATAATTATTTAGATGCGATGTTTACAAATAAATTCAAATATTTTTCAAACAAAGTGAACTGATTCTGTATGTTAAACGATAATAATATGATATAATAAAAATCTGTGATCCAAAAAATAAACACTTCAAACTGCGAAAAACGCGGGATTCAACAGAAAATGGACTGATTGCCAACCCGCTGAAATCGCGGGATAGGCAGCTGGAGGGTTAACAAACCTATAAAGTGTTACTTTTTGAATTAATGAATTGATTTTTTTTATTTTCTCGTATACGTAGTAGAGAGAAAGTATTGTAATCGGGATTTTGACAAATCTCCACGTTTTAGATCTCTCGGAGTTATAAAAAACATTTTTGGAAAATGTCCGTCTGTCTTTGACAAAGATAACTCAAAAGCATTTTAAACTAGAGGGGTGAAATTTGGTATACGTTTTTTTATACAAAATTTGTTTATTTCCACCAAATTTTGAGCAAAACCCGTTTAGAAGAATTCTGTCTGTCTCTCTGTTCGAATATAAATTAACACAATAACTACCGAAGAGATAAAGCTAGATAAAATTCGGTACAAGATTCAAAATGCGCAGTGTAGACACCTTTCAAATTTTGAGTCAAATCCAACAATGGATTGATCGGCACTTTTAGAAACATGTAAACTCGATACCTCAAAAATGCAATGATTTAAATATATCAAATTTGGTATGGGAATTTGTGATTACTTGTGTAGTTTTGTGTCCAGTTTTTGTTTCAATCTATAGCGAAAAGCATCCAAAATACAAATTCTCTTTTCGGATACTATTGACTACATGCGAGGCATTAATCGCCAAATAACTCGCAAGGATAACATGATGGATTCAGTAAAATTGTTAGATTCACACTAAAGGTCGATATTTCGTAATTATTGTACAGCAATGCCAAGCAAAGAATTATCTGGGATAACACCTTTAGGAGAGGGTATGAGAGTTTTGGTGAGACTACTTCCAATGGTGTGTGTGTTTTCTCAGCTTCTAAACATTATCCTCTCCAGCATTTACTATACTGCGAGTATGGATGCCACAGCATAAAGAAACTTCAGATTATATTTAAATAAAAAGCATTGCTAAAAGTTCCTATATTACTTTCTTTTTTAAATATTTCGTGAATTGCTTTCGTTGGGAAAAAAAACTATAAATTGTAGGTTTTTAAGATAATCTCCCTAACAACTTTTCTGGATATTATATTATTTTACAGTTTTTTCAACTATCTCACTAGACTGCCTCCCACTTCAAAATTTAGAAACTTTAGTCACTATATTTGGGTTGAAATAGCCTCGTATACACTATGAACATTATGATAATACTGAGATTAGAACCATAACTCCAAGAACAACTACACTGAACATCCCGGTCGTGGCCAGATTGTTTCACACAATACATCGTTGACCCATATATGCCATGAGATGTCATCTCAGAAAATTACGTTTAGCTTGAAATTAATGCACAATTTTCTAAAAAGCTGTAATATTCATCCGTAGGAAACAAAATTGTTTTTCTTATAAAACGTTTGCTTAGGCACATTCTTTTTCTCTTTGGAGTTGATGTTTCCTCATGCATCTTTTTATATTATCAGATACTATATTTCATTCTAAAATTTTACAAAATTGAAGCAGTGCATTCAGGCAGATTTCGATGTCAATAATCACATTTCTTGAATTTAAAAATTACCTTCTCTTTGAAATATAGAAGATGTTTGTTCAACAGTTGCAAGAAATTCGTTTGAAGGATGAAATAAAGTCCTGCTTTTTATATTTCGAATAACTAAGTTTATAACATTAAAAATGGTGTCTGGTATAGCAAAGTGCCATTGGGTTCTGCATTGAGATTGCTTACAACGATGATCTCTGGAAAGTTCAGAAAGTTTCAAACCAATTTTCCATCCTCGAAAGAAGCACCATATAGAAGGGGAAATTAGCCATTATTGATTAATAGAAAAAAAAAGCTTTGCACATGTTAATATTTAGAATAGGGACTATCAAGCGCACATTTGTTTTATTTCCATTTTCGAAATTTTTATGTCTCTAAATGGTGGTATGCCACTCCAAAACAAGCTTTCAGAAAATCTAGAATAAGCTTACGTACTTCAATGCCTTCGTTGACATTTCTTTAAAAAAAAGGAATGTTGGCAAAAATTACGTGCGTAATAATTTCATTATGAATAATTTTAAAGTAAGTCAACTTCCCATATCAAGATGTTGAGGGCCTGTTGATCTGTTCTTTAGCTTGAATGTAAAGAGTATGATTACAAAAAGCAACAACTTATATACATAAAATTTTGTATGTCATCTTATTACGAAAATTATGGTTGAGTGTCAAATTTTCGTTTCATTCGATTAAAAACAGCGTTCAAAATGAATAACCCAGTTTCTTTTTTTCATTATATTACGAAGCAAAGAATGCTTATGTGTGTGACTTTGAAAGTTAAAATCTGAGCACTCTTAGGTCATTAGCCTTGCACGAGGTTCACAATTTTTATGAATGTGTTAGTGATGGATCAATATATTTATTATGTGAGAATTTTTAGGAGAGATCTGCTGGGTCTTACCTGTCTTTAAGAGAATATTCCAATTTAGACAATGATAGACAACCAAAAGAGTGATATTTCATCTCAATATTAATGCATTGTTACAAATTAAGCTAGCAATAAATATTAAAAGATCCATTTTGGAGTCAATTTAGCTATATTAATAGCAATGTCTTCTTCTAATAAAGATGAGTATTTATGTGTTGTGTGCCATTGTGCGTTTTGGCGTTTCATATGACAAATCTTGAAACATACACGAACAAAATTTGGCACAAATATACTTTGGAGGCTGGTAGTATATAGTATGTGCGTGAAATTTGTGTCGAAATTTTAATTAGGATTTAAAAAGTAAACTGAATTTTGATATGTATTCGCAACAATGGAATTCAATTTTGGAAATGAGTTTAACACCATACCAAAATTTTAAATATATATACATCTCTTTTTAATCATACCAATTTAATAATAAGCGAATTTTTCTTAAATTTTCGAACATTAAAAAAATGCATAATTTTCAGTAATATTGCCTCTGCACGTAGTCAGTATGGCTCAAAGGTAAAGTACGCGCTTGCAGAGCACAAGGTCGGGGATTCGAATCCCAGACAAGTTGTATTAACCCTTTAAAGGGCCATTTTTTTCTAGTCATATTATACTAAAATATTTTTAGGCTTGAAATTAGAATAAGAAAAGGGGTTCGTTTAGCTTATTATATGAATTTAATTTAATTAATTAATTTAGTTAATAATTAAGTAACAAATCAAGACACATCAGTGAGATAAAGAACTGAAGCATCTAAGTTTCTGTCTTTCTAAAAAAATTTGTCAGAACTTATGCCAACCTACATAATTTCATACAAATATGATAAATTTGGTGGGAAGCATACTTCCCACGGCCCTAGAAAGGGTTAATTTAGCGGTTGAACTTTATTTGAATTTCTAATTATTCATTTGTTAATGTTCTAGAACTTTCTATAATCTTCTTTATAATTCGAAATTATTCTGTAAAGGTATCAATTCTTCGTCTGCATATTACGAGTTGCTTAAAGCTAATAAACTTAATATAGTGTTACTTTGCGACTTGTTATTCTTTGCATCTTCGTGACAATATATTCCAATGTCGCTCTGAAAATCAAATAGTTTTAAATACTTCAAATATTTAATCATGTATTTTTCCATTTTTATTATTTGTGTCGTTTGCAAGACAAAGAAAAATTGAATTTACAATGCCGCGGAGGTTAATATTAAGATGAATAGGATATTCATATTTTTAATAATGCAATGATATTCTGAAAATGGTTAAATCCATTAAAAAGGTTCCTGTACACAATAGACTGAATTTAAATTAAATAATTAAAATAACACACCAATTTCAGAAAATTTGGTGGAATAATTGACACGAATTTATATCTAAACAGTTTATCTGAAATCAATTACAATCAATATTCTCGAAGAATTAGCTGGTCGCCTGAAACAGTTTATGATAAAAATAAGATCAAGAATTCTAATAAGTTTGTTGAGTAAAAGTCTTCTTTTTATTTACTATTTGTGCGGTAATGTGGCAATATTATTTTTCAAGTACACATACAGCGCCAACCCCTCATTTGGTGTTGGGGTGGCGATAGAGGAAACCCCTCAGTTCAGACTGAGTTCTGATGCGAGCTGGACCCTGAGATAGATGCTCCTCTACTAAGCAGGAGACGAGATTCTCTGAATTACTATTGTTCAAATTTTCCTCCTATTAAGCGTTCAATGTTACAATATTTTAATGCTTTAATAATTTAATTAGCATATTATTGTTTATTTTCACAATAAACTGTTTAAAAAACTACAGTCCACTACTTTTTTTATTGAGCTATAAACAATTACAGTTTTACGAATTTTTAACCTATATATTATTGTTGTAATATTAATTGTATGATATCCTTAGATTGCGATTGCATAATACAAGCCTCTTTCAAAACGCTCAACAAGCCTGTTGAGCGTTTTGAAAGAGGCCTCCCTATTTGTTGTATAATTTTGTACCTATAATCTAACAAATTTGTTTAGTAGTAAGTGCTTAGGTTAACAGATACTTAAAAAGAAAGGAATTATCAAAATTTTAATTGGAGTTTCAACTAAAAATGAAATTATCTTCTATCGTTTTACTTTAATGATTTCAGCAAGTTTTATTGTAAAACATCTATTTCTAACCACATTAAAATTTAATATTAAGGCCATCAGTAATATTAATTTTCTATTCATACAACGTTTCCTCTATCTTTTATAAATTCTTTAAAATATTTTCAAACATATTTTGCAACAATATTTTCATTATTTTAGTTACTGCATTTATATTCACAAGAGCTGTAACAATATTAAATTCATTGTTTGGTCTACGTATCATTGTTGCTATATAATTAAATAGTTGTTATGCAGTTGAAAATAAAAGTTCAATATAACATAAAGATAAAACAATAAATAAAAGAAAAAGAAACATAAAATTATCTACCACGATATCACGGACTAAAGATATCTTATTTCAGAGAACTATCAGAAATTAAAAATATTTTTAACAAGGATATAGTTATAATATGCTAATCATTCTAAGAGGAAGTGGAATATTTTTTTATTCATATTGGAAATCATTCGAAATTAACTCACCTGACTCATTCTTTGACCACAAAACAACCTTATACATTTATTTTGATTTAAATTCCAAAGTTATCTTATTTTCTGCAAATTACTTCTATTCACAAAGAAACCCAAGGATGTTTACATTTTGATTCATTGGTCACTTTCAATCATGTGACTCATGATAATTTCATTCTTCGATGCCAACATGATCTTTTATTTATTTATTTTTATCTTCGTGGACGTTAATAATTTCCTGGTGTTATTGAGAACTCAGACTTAAAATATCGTTTGATTTAAATTATTCCAAATGCATTCAATGGCGGATTGTATAATCACAGTGATAAATATAAATAATGAGAATTTATCAAATGTAGATATTAATTTCGAATCTCTTTTTGAATCTCGAATTTAATTTGATATTTTTGCTATACAATATAGTATTTTATTCTTCTTATTATCTATCTTCCTTCGATATAAAATAAAATAATCTCTGTATTTTTATTGTACATGGAAATTCAATTTTGTTTCGGTTTAAGAATTGTCCCTATTTTCCTACTGCATTTATTTATTAAATCATCTTTCCTGATTTGATAAGTCACGACAATTTAACAAGCGTGTGATGGCAACAATTGTTCAAATAAATGATAAGTAAGTGTTCCATTTCCTGCATAAAATTATGCGAGACATATGATTTTTCATTTATTGACTATAAGCAAATCGTCTGCATTTCAGCAAAAAAAGTAGTCCGCACTTTGAAACTGGCACAATGTTGATTGCATCGTGATCAAAATCAGCAGTGTCTAAGCTGTAAGTAATAACTAAAAGTATTAGAACTGTAATCACGAAAGTCAATAGCAAAATAATAGATTGAATGATTACATCAAACTAGTGATTTTCGTAGATGGTTTGTATTATTTTTATGATACTTCTCACATTAGTAAAAGAGCATATTGTATTTGTTGATGAATAAAATAAATATATGCATTTGCTTATGGTATTTCATATGCAATGAGTTTTTTTCTTCAGGGCATGTCGTGCTTTCTATGTAGGGCTTCTTAAATGATATTTAAGTAAGAAATTCCCCTAATACAGTGACTTCATAATGTCTCTATAGTTGAACTGATTAAATATCCGCTTGAAAATAAATTAGATAAAGTTTCTACAATAAAACCACTTTGAAACGAAGTTCAATGCACTATTTCAAAATAACATTTTACAGTGCCAATAGGCTACTGAATAAGGTATAAAATCACATGAATTTATTATTTCTTAAATAAAAAAATGAATCGGAAAACTTTTTGTATTATTTTATCATTAAAATAATGGACATCATTGAATTTTCCGACATAGTCTGCAACGTAAATTCAATTTTAAATTTCCATTTTGTCAGTCTTAATAAAACAATATTACTTTTAAAATACCCCATAAATTTTTTGTCGTTGATTTAATAAACTCTATGTTGATATAAGTTTAATTAAAACATGTTATAAATGTATATAGTAATAAAGAATGAATCTTCAATTTATTTTTATCTCGAGTAAAATTTAATAATAAAGAATGAAAAGTCGATCTATGGAATATTTTCATATATTTCATATAAACAACAAAGATAAATTCAAGTAAGGATGTCCAAAAGGTAACATAATTGATACTTTGCATGTCTGATATTTTTAGCATGATAAATATCAAAACGATTTCTTTCTTTTATGGAAAAAAAAATTTAAAACATTAGTTTTCCTTTTAGTTCGGTTTATTAAAAATACAATTAAAGAATGAAAAATCGATTTTCTGATAAACAATATCCCGGAAAATATTCAAAATTTTTGAATAATTTTATCACTTCTGAAATTTTTCTACTAGAATGACGACTCAAATTAAGAATGCACTAAATTGAAGACTATCGCTTTTCTTTTTCCATTTCTTAAATTATTCACATCATTAGGTGAATAATGACCTGAATGTTCGTATGAGAATAATTATTACTACTGCAAGAATTAGTGAAGTAAAAGCTTTGATTAAAAAAAAAAACTTTTTCTTACTTTCTTATTATTTTCAATATAAAAATCTGCAAACAATACATTTTTTTTCAAAATTTTTTTTTAAAAAATGTTTTTATTAATTTTATTAAAATTTTCATTAAATGACAAACTTATATGCTTCTTTAAAACATAAAAGTGAATTTTAGAGCGCATTTAAATGGAACCTGAATTATATTCACTCAAGCAACGCCGATTCTTATGTGTTAAAAGTATCATATTAAACTCTGCTTTGTATGTGAAGAATTCGCATATACAAAAAGATTCAAGTTAAGTAGCATTAACTTACCACTATTGATATTTAAATTTTCTTTGTTTCCTTTAAGCCACATTGTGACATTGTATAATAAACACATTCCTTTGAAATGTTTGCTTTGCCTTTGATTTCTTACTGAAACTCGTTTTTATCATTTTGTAGTTATTCATAAAAGAACGAGTTTTCGCTTCAAAAATGGAGCGCGTGAAAATTGTGATGAAAATTCCTATCTGGGGTGTGCAATTCCAAGGACAACTCGGACGTCAGGCAGACATTATTGATGCAAATTGTAGAATATTAATGTAAATTATTTTATAAAATAGGATGGACTTTATTGTGGAGAGCAAAGATAAAATTCCCGTAGAATGAAATAAAAATACACTTTAATTACTCACTATAATATAGAAAAGTGAAGGGATACAATATAAGAAAATTAAAAAGTGAATTTATTGTATTCTGATGCGAATATCAGAGAAAAATAGACATTGAAAAATATAGGAAACGCATTGTTTCCACAACACACACACACATCTATCTATATATATATATATATATATATATAATATGGAGGTAAAATAAGATTTAATTTTTTATTTGGCAACAGCTCAAACGTTCGGAATATTTATATGATTACCTCACTAAAAAATTTGAGACAACTCTATTTTTTTGGAATTGGATAAATACGAAGAAAGTGAGTGTAAATCATGTAGTTTCGATTGAAAATCTATGCAGTCGGAAACGAGAAGTTGAGATAATAGAAAGGATTGAAGAATCCTTCATGTGAATATCCGGTCGGAATTAAGGGAATAGAAGTGCATATGTTTTAGTTTACAGAAGGAAGTTTTCGAACTACCAGAGCATCGCTAATTTTCAACGCTAATTGCACTATTTCACCAATTAATTCGCCATGTGCAGCTAACCCCTCCGAAAGCTTTATCATTATAGTACAAATACACTCATGTCCAAAATTAAGGTTACAAACATAAAATCTGAGAAAAATGAAAAACTATTCACTGTGTTGCCACGAAATTTGGCACAGAGGTATACTACAATGGAAGAAAGAACATAGACACATAACAACATGGAAAAGATTTTAATTGGGAACTAAGAAACAGGGTATATCAAAAATGTTACATTATGAATCAGAGATGAAGCATTTATCTCGGGGAAAGTCTGTCTAATATGGAGTGTGACCAACGTGCACTGCCATACAGGCTTCACAACGAGCTTTCATACTGTTTAAGAGGGTGACAGTAAATGCTTGGGGAAACAAGCCCATTCTTCCAAAATCGCGGCTTTTAACTCTTGGAGGATATCAGGAGGGGGGTTACGCTGTGCCATGGCTCTTCCGAGACCATCCCAAACATGTTCAATAGGATTAAGATCCGGAGGCCACGAGGGCCAGTCCATACATCGAATATCCTCTTCCTCAAGAAAATCATCAACAATCTCGGCTCTGTGTGGACGCGCGTTATCGTCCACAAACATGAAGTCTGCGCCAAAAGCACCCCGGGACAATCTCACATAGACTTCAAGGATCTCATTCCTATAGCAATGTGCACTGATAGTACCCGTATCGAAGATGTACAGTGGTGTACAACTGCCCAACATTATGCCTCTGCCACCAAATCTGTCAATTTCTTCTGTATACTGTTTGTCTGGAAATTCTTATTTCAGACGCAGCAGCAAGGTTACGACCATGTTGAGGAGCCGTTGTCAACCTATGCCGTCGTGCGCTTAATTCCAAATAGCGATCCTATGCAGGCATCGATACTCTGTGACGGCCTTGGCCGGCCTCCCTGATTACAGTACTACTTGTTTGGAATTGATTCCACAACCCGGATACCACCTTCGGTGGCCACCACCGTTTGAGACTGTCCAGCTTCAAGCCTGCCTACGGCTCTCCATCTTAAGGAATCGTCTAAACGATTATTAGAACTCATTCTTACTGTAAACAGGTTAAATTTTTTTTATTTTACTGCAATATTCACAAAATTGCAGGTTAATCTCCCAGATGCCTAAACGGTCTTATTTCAGTAGTTCCTCAAAAACTAATGCTAAACAACATTTTTTTCTCACAACAAAGATTAATATCATGTTACCGGTCCTTCAAGATAAACAAAATATAATTTGTTTCAATTTTACTGGTAGCCATTTAGAATTACTTTGAAAAACATTTTTGTGGCCTTCATTTTGGACATGAGTGTATAAGTTAAAATAATATAATACTTTTTTAAGGGCTAGATTTAAGATCAATGCACTGTTGCCAAACAAGCATTATTTTAAGGCCATCGATTCCTAGCCAAATGTGATAATGGCAGTTTTTTTTTATTGCAACCACCTAAGTCGCTTGTTATTATTTATTATAATCATTACACACTACAACCTTAAAACAACTACATTACTCAAATAATAACAACTGCTTTTTGCCATTTTTGAAAGATAAATGATATTCTAAAATGTTAAGGCATAAAAGTACTAAGTGGTCTTTATTTCCGTCTATAAAATTATATTTTTTCTATACGATTTCCTAAATTTATAAGATAATGCTAAACTTATAAATTTACTGTGTTTTTATGTTTTTTTTTGTTGTTGTTGTTTTGCATTGTGAAAGAATTAACAAGGACTTTTTCTATGGAAATAATACTGTTTCGAGCAGAACTGATCATTTATCTTAAACACTATTAAGAATAAAACTTAAAGTTTGGTTTGGGTGCCTGCTTGTCATTTTACAAGGGAATCAGTTTGATTAATACCTACCAAATTTGGCACATATATAATTTGAAGAGTGGGAATGTGCATTTTTGATCAATATTTTCAGTTTTTGATTAGAATTTTAATTAATTAAAAATTAAATTAGTTCCGATATTTTTCCGCGATAAATTCATAGAATATTATTACACAAAAATGAATTTTGCATCGTTTTAAAAGTTCAAAATGTATATTTTTTTAATTATACCACTTTTTCGCAAATTCTTTCTGAATTTTTGACAATTTTTAAAATATAATTTGGCCGTCTAATTTCCAACAATACATTACCTTGTTGTTCTGAAATCAAAACCATTTTCGTACTTTCGCAAAATAGTTAAGTCTTGATTTTCTTCGACTGTTCACAGCTAAAGAATAATAATTTTGTTTAATATATCTGCAGCTTATAAGATGAGTAAAAAAGTGGTCACAATTACGCTTAGATAAATGAACTTCACATTGATGTATAAAAACTCTGATATCCGCATGAGAAAGGTACATGCGCACAATAAACAGAATATATATAAGACAATTAAAATAATATGATTTCAATGTCTGACTATTTTTTTCGAGATTATGGAGATGAAATTCTCTAATATGAAATATGACCAATGTCCCTGATGATCCATCTGGTTTCTAAGGATGACTAGAAATAATTAACCGCTTAACTGGTTTGCCAGAGTGCTATACGTGCATCGATTTATCAAATTTTGATAGTTGTAAGCAAAAAATAAACCATTCATAACTATTATAATTCAATATTAAAATTACTTCGAAAACATAGGTAAGTCAAGTATTCAATGGATTTCCATTTGAATCAAAATAAGAAAATATTTGCAACATAGAAGGTGTCATCTTATTAGATAGTATAGAAAATTAAACAGTTAAATGGTTAAATCGTAGCGATAGCGTCAACATATGAAATCTCCGAATGTTGCGCCAGTCACATGACAAACCTAACTATGCATGTTATTTATTTTAATTATATGTTGTATCGTGTTCACCTTTAATGTTATATCCTTTTTCTTATTATTAGATAGGCATTAGATTACAAACTGAAATTGGAGGGATGTATGTGAATAATTAGTGGAGTCAATTGATGTTTTATGAAGCGATCAAGCGATTACGGTAATTGAGGCGAGAAATTCATTGAGTATTTTTTGTTATAGGTTAAAGTATCAAATCACTGAGCAGTGAAGCGTAAATGCAGTAGAGAAATGTCAGATGATTTGATTCCAATGATTCTAAAATATATTAAAGTATTCTAATACCACACCTAGCTTTAAAATTATATTACACCAATTTTAAGATATACACCAATTTTTCGATAGACACCAAATTTAAGTTGGCGAATTACAGCTGGCGTGTATCGAAGAAATTGAGTCGATTAATTTCTTGTGATACATTCAAATATACACGTTTATTTGAATTTGAAATTCACTGCCCATCTTTTATTTACCGCTTGTGGAATTATGTCACGTTATTGCATATTGGAATTATGTCGCGTTATTGCAAAGTGAGGTTACATGTAGGGATTGCAATACCGGTATACCGGATACCGAATACCGGTATTTTGAGCCATTTGTACAATTTTGTAATACCGGTATTCACAAGTTTAAATACCGGTTTTTCGGTATTTACTAGAAATTTTTAAAATTGTCTCCACTATATGTTCAGGGATCGCTAACATAGCAAAATAGTATACGTTTTTGTTTTTATGTCTCCCTAACGGGAGAAATTAATTAACTAATTAATGACTTAATTAATTGCTTAAATCTAAATTAGCGAAACATGGATTATCTCTGAAAGAAAATATTGTATCCATAACGTCTGATGGAGCAACAGTTATGAAAAAAGTTGGAAAGTTGATTGGTGCAAATCAGCAGTTGTGCTATGCACATGGAATTCAATTAGGAGTAATAGATGTATTATACCAAAAATATAATGAATAGAAGAATCCAAATACTGTGGATATAGAAACTTCGGATTCCAACTTTGAAAAGAGTAAGAGTGAGAGTGATATTGACAATGATGATAATGACAATGTAATTGTTGAAGAACATATTGCTAATGAGGATGAAATATTAACCTATCAAGAATTGCTTCCTATAATTTATAAAGTTCGAAAAAAATGTTAAAATATTTAAACGTTCCCCTATAAAAAGGATATATTACTAAAATATATACTAACTGAAAATAAAACAGAATACATGTTAATATTATATTCTAAAACAAGTTGGAACAGTTTACTCCTAATGATAGAACGATCTTTGAAACTGAGAAATCCAATCAAAAAAGCAATAATCGACTTAAACCTGTAAATTAATTTTTCAGATAGTTAATTCGACATAATATCCAGAACTATATCAGCTCTACTTCCAATAAAACTGACTATTGAGGCATTATGTCGGAGCGATTCTAATTTATTAACAGCTAATGCAACAATAAATTTCATGTTGCAGTCACTGAAAGAACAGCATACATTAGTATCTGAAGAATTATATATTACATTGAAAAATCGCACAAAAGAAAGGCATACCGAAATAGAAAAATGTCCTATGGTATTTACATAATTCTAATGATTTTAAAAATGAAAATGAGAAGAAGAAAAGAAAATAACCAATTCAAATCTGATTATGTTAGAGTAAAGTTTCTTAAAAGTTTTTTTCCCACAAACCTATCCACATTCAAAATTCGGTTCAATTATCGAGGATTATGATGTCACTACTGTCGATAGTGAAAAGGAATTGGCTCTTGAACAAAAATTAGAATTAGCGATAAATAAAAAATTTCAACGAACCAAAATGCAATATAGAAATTAGCTATATCCAAAACCATCCGACGAGAAATCGATTTATTTGAAGATGAGGGATTTAGAGGTAAATACTTGGAAAAAATATATCGCGCGTTGCTAACAGTACCACCAACTAGCGTAGATGCCGAAAGAGCGTTTTCGACAGCTGGTAATTTTTACACAAAATTACTTTTCAGGCTTAATGACAGTACTATTGATGCATTATGTTTTTTTAGATCACATTTTAAAAATTTGTAATAGTACCACAATCTGAATAGTGATATTTACACTTTTTTTTGTGATTTAAATAAATAAGATGTTTGTTTTTTTTTACTTTTTTGTGTTTGTATACTGTTATAATTTATAAGTTACAAATTATTTTTTTTGATATTTACACTCTCTAAAAATCTGGCAAATAAAAAAAGAAACACCTGTGTTTTCTTTCTTTTTCCAAAATTTCTAATACCGGTATTAAAACCGGTATCCCACCGGGATTAAGATTAAAAAAATACCGAATACCGGTATTGAAATTTTGGTCCGGTATTACAATCCCTAGTTACATGATTTGACTCCATTGACTCTTAAACGCATTAAAGTACTAAAATGTTAAAATTTGTAATACTCCATTTCTTACTTTAAATATTAAAAAATTAAGTAGATTATTTACTGTGAAAAATAATGCATTTTTTAAATATTTTCGAAGCATGCAATATTGAAAAAAAAGGTGCAACAATATAGAAATATATTTGATCGGTCATAATATCTTTATTCGTTTTTCAAGATATTAATTTTCAATATTTTGTAGTATTTATCGAGTGAATTATTAGAGGCAAGACTTAAATTTTTAAGCTGAATAAATAAATTAAAATCCATATTGTGAGCTTACAAAGGAAATTGAGTTATAATTGCATATATATATATATAGTTTTAAAAAACTATTTTATTAAGAAATTTCTCTTGCAATGAAAAAAAAAGCAGCTTTCACATCAAAGCATCTTACTCTTAATTCAGTGCAAAGTAAGCATAATAATCTAAATAAGAACCAATTGACACAGAAGATATGCGATATCAACTTACATAATAAAGTACGCATTAGTGGAAAGATTAAAGGATAATTAAACAAAGAACTATAAGGAATGTAACTTTTAGATAAGAAGGTTGAAAATAATTAGATAAGAATGGTTGCTTATGCAATTTTATCATTGTAAACTTTGTTCATTGCGCGTTGTTCATTGTGTAAAACATTTGAATTAGGAAACTACTCTTAATGAAATACTTGCTGACAAATTATGAAATCTTTTGTTTATGATTGTTCTATGGTTTCAAAGTATAAAATCTAAATACATTATTCAGAGTAATTTTTAAAATTAATTACTATAATCTTATTCATCATGCAATACTAATTTATTCAATTAACTGATTATCTCTATTTTAAAGATTGTTGAAAACCATATTTAAAATCTATCTTACGATAATGCGAATCCATTATTAATTTAATCAAATGATCGATGTTTAAACAATTTTTTTTCATGTAAACCTATTTGAAATGTTTCGAAAATTCCAGTGAGGCGAGGATAACTTAATAGACTGAATAATTTGAATATTCGTGTAGTTTCGATTTATTATGGAAAAGTCTGTTTTTAGAACGTTGTAAGTAATAAAACTATAAAAAATTAAAAATCTTAATTATAAAAACTAATGAACATTTTGATCAAAATTTGTTACAGTTAAAAATTTAAAGCGTAAAATAATAGGTGTAAACATGGAAAAAGAAATTGTGAAAGTTTCACAAAAATATATACTTTTTTTTATTATTTCTAATTGAAGTTTGGTATTCAAAGCTGTGCCCGATCACTAGCATTCTTTGTTGTTTTTCTTTGTTGTTTTGAAAATAATTTAACAGCAATCAAAAGGTATATTACTCTTTCAACAAACAATAAACAAAAGCTGGAAGAAAGAAAGTATCTACGACAAAGAATGTATCTACGACTACTGGCAAGCATTCTCGTGAAAGAATAGATTGAACGGACCTATCTCTTTATATAGTAAACTAAAATTAAAATCGCTGGAAAGAAAAATAATACTTGGTTTCGAAGAAGTGAACGATGTGTCATCATGCAAAAGACATACAAACTTTTCCAAATTTGTATTTTTACATCCTAAGTATATTTGCTTGGTTTCAACGATTTAATGAAGTGAATATGAAATCAATATCATACTTTTTATAACTAAATTTCAATTGCATTTTTTTATTTTCATATTGTTTCTAGAGTTTTGTAATACAAAAGTCGATATTTCAACTGATGTATTTGCAATTTCACTTACTTAACTCTCATATCATTCTATTAATTCTGAATAGTTTATATTTTTTTTGTACTTTATGATTACATTATTTCCATTTCCTTTTAAAAGAATAAATAAATAATTATAATAACAATCTTGATCAATTAGAATGCAATTTTGACACCTAGCATGTCAAAAATTATTATTTTACTGTGGCATATCTCGGAAACATACGCGACTTTTCATATTAGCCCAGAAATTGTTTCCACTTAAAGGTTAAAATTAAATGTACTACACAAACACAGGCAAATATATGGTATAAAATTTTAAATAGTGTCAAGAAAAGCGGCTATTATATTAATAATTTAAAATTATGTTAACTATTAAAAAATGAAGGTAAGGTTTGCAATTATATTGGCAGTAAAACAATAAATAAATATTTTTGCTGATACAATATGCTGATTAGAATCTAAATAAAACTTGGATGTAAATTGCTATTTCCTTTGTTAAAAAACAAACAAAATAAAATTCAAATTATATGTTATTGTGGCAATCAATTGTTAAATCTAGTTTTATCTAGATTAAATTTTGTTATTACAAGTAAGTGTAATAAAATATTTTGCTGCTTTTAAAAAAATCCGTTTTGCAAAAAGATCATTGTTCTAGAGATATTTCCTTGAAAAATATCTTATCAGACAAACTATATAAACCTAATTTCAGAAATAATGGTTTATGCATTAAATTTAATAATCAAACGTGTTTTACTTTCTCAAAAACTTCGGAATAGATTCAAAATTCTATTTCTGGAAAGTTTCATTAAACTTGTTGACTCACAATTTTCCCATCATGCATTTTTAAATTCTGCGTTTCTCAATTTTTATATGCAAATGTAACTGTGTTAGAAGTAATCACATAGCTATTATTAATACAATTTTCTCATCATTACCAAGCATATCGGTTTCCAGTTCACTAAACCTAACCACTATTTAAATTTTATGTTTAAAAAAAAGAGAATGATGATCTCATTCAATTTCACGAAAGTAAAAATTTAATCTTAATTTTATGTGTGATACGATACACCATTATGTAGAAGGTGTTATTTAACAAACGCAGAATTAAACTCATTTCCAAATGAAATACATTTTTTTCTTATTCATTTGATGTCAACGACCGGAGACAGAGAACAAAGTCAATGAATTCCTTCTTAATCTTGCCTGTTTAAATTTCGTAAGCAACGCGACTAACTTTTCATCAACAAATAAATAGAAAAAGCAACAAACAAGAAATTCAACATCGGAAGAAAAAAGGGGTTAGCATAAAAGTACTTTTTCTCTCAGTCTGCCACATAGGGAGGAAATGTTAACTTTCCAACCCAATTAAAATATATAATACAGACAAAGGAACGAAAATGCTATTGTGTGAATTAGAATAAAAAAACTTATTTTCAATAATATTCTTTTTTCTTTTTTGTTATGAAAAGGCAGTGACATCTATCGAAGTTTTATATATTAAGAATTTTTTTTCCTCTCAAAAGATCAAGCAGAAAAGAATTTAATAAAATAATATGTTCAATAAAAATTTTTAATTTATTTCATCTGATTATTAATATTTCATAAATTAGCCGTCTTTTCTGACCAGCTGATTTTTTGGAAATATTAATTATGTTTAAGTTTAGTTAAATCGCTTCGATGAAATTGTTTGTCCCTGATTCCTCCAGACATTAAAACCATGCTATTTTAGTAATCTTACATATTTTCTGTTTATTACATACAAGAACATTCTTAACAGACTTATATCATCTAGATTTCGCGTTATTGTTACCACATACACATATTTAAACAGAATCCTTCTTTAGCTTTAAAAAAATTGAAGGAAGTTGTGCTATTAAACTTTTAATGAAACAATGAAAATGGTTTGAATTTCAGGATAACAATCTATTATCGGATATTAAATAAAAAAATGAAAAAATTCAGGAAACTTTACACGAATATTAAATTAGTATCATCAAAAAGACACATTTTAAAATTTTGTAATGATGCACAAATTATTTTGATTAATTGTTAATTAATTAAATTTTATTTATAATTCCAAAGAAATCGCTCTGAGGTATACATTCCCAACCTCCAAGGTATGTGCGTGTGTTAAATGTGATAGCCATAGGTCAAAAGGTCTGGCTTGTAGATCGTCGATACACACACATTTATCTTTATTGTTAGTAGAGAATACTTCTTTAGAAATATTAAGAGAGAAGCTAAATTAAATTTAAATATTTAAAAAGTGATGGGTTTTATTCGCAAAAGATCAAGCAAAAAATAATTTAATTGTAATGTCTTGGACCCGTTAGTAAAATAATATGTTCAATAGAAAAATATTAATTTATTTCATCTGGTTATTAATAGTTTAAAAACTAGCTGATTGATAAGCTGATGCGACGGAAAAATTAATTATATTTAAGTTTAGTTGAATCGCTTCGATGAAATTTTTTGTCCATGATTTATCGAAATCATTAAATATTAAAACCTTGTTATTTTAATAGTTCTTACACGTTTTCTGTTTATTTTGTACATGAACTTTCTTAGTAAAAGACCAGACCCAAGAAATCTTAATGTGAGTTTTAATAAGTAAATTTAAATAGATGTTAATTCGTTTTATTTAACTCGTATTTGAGATGAAATACCCATAAGGCAGGGTCTCAATTGCATCATGAAATTGATTCTCCTAAGATTCATTGTGCATATAAGAATGTGCGATAAATATCTTTCCGTGATAAATAACTGTTTATATGGCGTGGTTCTGAAGACAGAAATTGCTCATCATTCATGTGGAAGAACGTAATTTATAAAGAGCAGCACAAGGGAGGGGAACCTATTTCATAAGGTACCACTAAAGCAAGGAGAATATAATTCATAAAGAACTGCACAAGTTACGTCATTAAATCTTGGATCATATTTACAAGATCTGGAAAATAATATTGGCATAGTTAATAATTATCTAAATATAATAAGATTTAAAATAATCTTTATATAGTTTCTGAATTGATCCTTAATAACTAACTAAACTAATCCTTAATAACTTGATCACTAACTAAACTAAAAGAAAAATCATTGTGAATTGCCGACATTGGTTTTGCTAAAAGTATTTATCCAAAAAAAAGGAAAATATATTAGTATATTTTTTATACATTCAAGATTTTACGAAAAAAAAACAGCACTAATAACATGCTTGGAAAAAATTTTATGCTTCAAAACATGTTTTGAAGATTATATAATGACAGCTGAAATACAGAATCTCATAAGCATAAAGACAGAATAATAGGACTATATTTGAGAATTTATGAGTTTTTAACTTGCCAAGCTCAAGGTAAAACATTACGATATTAAAAAAAGCTGTTGCATATTATATTTGGTATGACCTTACAATTCTTATAATGAAATGACGTTTTCTAAACGATCACATCAAGTTACCAGGTGCAAATCATTCCTATATAAATAATACAATAAATTAAACGTGGAAAATCAAATTCGTTTGTAATCCTTATAATGAGTTTATGTGTGCATTTTAGAAGAGTTTTTTTTTTTCAAAAATTTAATTAATTTAAAATTAGACATAGAATCGGAGTTTTCCGCGATAAATTCCAAAAAGTCATCGTACGAAATTTATCAAGTTATCAATTATCAAGTTATCAAAATTCAAATTATCTATTGTCTATTCAAAACTAACAGATTAGTTATACACTTTCTTTTAATATTTTGCATGGATTTATAAAACAATTTTAAAAATAAGATATACTGCAATGATACTAAATGTTGAGATGAAAGTCAATCCATTTTCACTAGTTATATTTACAAGTATATAACGCATAAAACTTCTCTATAAAGAAAGCAACCTTATTTCTTGCATATTGATTTAAAAGCTAATGATCTTCTTAATTACCCAATTCATAGCTGTAATATGTTGTTTCTATTTATTATAATTTTTTAAAATTATTTCTTAAATACATTTATTAGTTTCTTTTCTTTCTTTCTTTCTTTTTTTTCTTTTTTTTTGGAAGATATTATAACTCATTTACTTTATCTCCCCACTTTTTTTTCTTAATTCAAATATTTTTATTCGATACTTGAAATTAAAAATTGTAACTTTCACTAATTTTTTTTTTACTTTTGTTTAGAATAAAAGTATTTTTTATAAATTTGTTTTTCCATTACTTTTGGTATACCTACGCTTTCATTTCCTTCTAAAACGTATCTTATCATTTACCTCAAGATAATTTTCTAACCGTAATTATACTAACCAATTATCTTTTAAAATTATTTTAAGTTAGTACTCTGCAATTAGGTAAATAATATATAAGTATTGCAAATTCAATTAGAACTATGCTTGACTAAAATAGAAATAAACTTCAATATAACTTACATCTTGAACAGATTCATTCTCCAAAATAGTTTAAAAACCAATATAAAGAATTAACCAATAATTTTAATTCTCTAAATGTATCAAAACTTAGTTCAAATCTCTACTAATAATAAAGATGAATGTGTGTGTCTTTATGTGTTGGAGCTCTACAAGCCATATCGTTTGACCTAAAGCTGCTAAATTTGATATTTACTTTGATGGTTGAGAACATGTATGTTAGAGCGATTTTTAAAAATTTTAATTATAATTTCGATTAATTAAAAACTTAGCGAAATGTTGCTGTTTTCTGTGATAACGTCAAATCTTATATCTTAAATAGATTAAATAAGAATTCATCTTGAATTAATTTAAAAAATGAAATATTTTCAATAGATAACACTTTAAATATTACATGTTGAATACATTCGTTCTGCAGAATATTTTAGCAACTTTAATATAAAAGGAGTGTAAATTATATAAATCATTAAAGGCATAACATTTGACACTTCACCTTATCACTCTGTTACTATATAGAAATTCAGATAAAATATTAAAATACATATTTAATGCACTCTTTATTTTTAATTTTTTTATCTTATTTATTTATTTATTTGTTATAACGAATGCTTTCAGCTTACCAAAAGCGGAATAATTTGTAAGTTTTAAAGTTGATTAACACAATTTAGTTAATGCTACTAATTGTATGGATTAGTCATGTGTTTTCTTGAGGCGGTAAAGAGAGATAATGTGAGAAACTTATAAAAATAAAGAAAACAAATACGCATGTATGTGGGTGAAGCCGAAATTTTATTTTTTGATGGAACCAGCTATTGCAAATTTTGACTATTGTAAGAAAAAGTATATTTTTTAGAACAGGGAGTAATTGTGCAGGGTCTTTTCTTTGATGTTCTAAGAAGCAAGTACCAGAGATGCCGTCGCCAAGTCAGAAGATGCAGAGAAGTAAGATTCAGTCTGATATGTTCTTACAGACCACTAGATGTTTAACCAGAAGCAAGTGCCAGAGCTTTGTCGCCACTACAATCCACGATGTCAGTTCATTCAAAAATACAAATGTCAGATGCTGGTCTTGGATATCCATTCAATCTTCAAATTAGATGTCCACCAGAAGTTTTACTAAATAGTCAAAGTCCGGGATACCTCACAGAGGTAGAAGTCAAAATCGGTTAGGCCTTCAAGTGGTGCAGGCTTAAATGTCATAGTCCGTGGTGCCTTCATAAGGCTTTATACAGTCACAGTTGGAAAAGTATCTTCACAATATCAGAAGAAATTAATTATCTTCATATAAAAATAAAGTCCGCAGTGATATATAAACAAAACAATAAAAATAGTGTCCGCAGTAATAATATATATACAAACAAAATAATAAAAATAAACACTATATACAATATTTATATATACAAGAGTATTTACAAAACACTCAAAAAACGACGAGGAGATACCAGAGTAGATTGTCTTGCGGATGATTTTCCATTGGCTTCTTTTCTTTTTTCTCAACACTAAGGAAATATTCGGAGAATTCTTGATATAACTATTACACGAGGTGAGCAGTTTTTCTTGCAGTTTATGCCCAGATATTTTCGGTGGTTTTAATTGTAACTGTCTCTTAATAATGGCGTTTCAAACATAAAATGTTCCAAAAAGTTTATCTTGTATGTGCCGGAAAATTGGAAGAAAATGCGGAGGTGTCTGAGCTATTTGTCCAGAAACCTGTTTTGTTTCAGTTCATCTGGTACATATATCGCAAGTATGGCACATGTATTTGCCGGAAAATCATCAAAATCACTTCATTATCAATGTTCAAATTGAGCAAATATTTTTTTGCAAAATTTTTGGCAAGAAGCAGAACCAGTTCAGATACAGGTTTCGTTTCATCCGTCGTTGAAGTCGAAACATCCTTCACCTCAATAATCTCAATAAATTCAACTCCTGTTTGCAAAGCTACATCTTGACTCTTTTTGCGTTCAGAGTCCAAGTTGCTCAAAATCATGAGAAAAGCCACATATGGAAAAAGGTGGAGACAGTACCAAAAGTTAAAATTGCAGAATATTTCAAACAAGCTCCACAACCAGGAGAGCAATACGCAAACAGTAATTACTATCTCCTTCGTCATTTTGAATTACAGTTTTTTTAACCACAAATACTTTGAAAAATCAAACGCCGATTTGTAATTGAAATAAAGCTCACCGTATCTCAAGAAAAGTAAGCAAATAATGAATTCAACAAATCGTCATTTGCGTTGTTGCATATTTGCAATATTGTTAAAACAGTAGAATATTATTCAGCTGTTGTTGAATTCTATTGAAATAAGGGACACACAGCATTTAAACATTATTGCTCAAAGCAACAATCTAATTCATCTATTAAATTTGTGAGCATTATTGTAACTCTACTATTATTATGGTAATAATGTTTTCAATGCAGAAAATTTATTAAATTATATATATATATATATATATATATATATATATAATGATTGCTTTTTGTAATTACCATTCTAATTAAAACTCTAAAGTTTCGGAAATTTGATTTTCTTACAATTTAACAGGATTAAAAAATTTGTACTTATAAAATTTCTTGCATTGAAACAACAAACAATCTCATTAAAAATTTAACTTATGATTTTCGCCAAAACTTTTGCAATATAGAACTTTTAATAAGAGAAGGTTTATCTACATTATAACATATATTGTAGTTTTTTCGCAACTAAATTTATGCTTTCTAGTTTATTATCCTTAGTTTTTTAACTCAATAGATGGCTCTGAGATCGTTCCATTTATTTCTTATGATGACGAAGCACTTTGAGCAAACGGTATGGGCGTATTCAGCTTTAATCGCGGGAAAGTTGAATTTAGTTTGATAACAATGCTTGGTTTATTTTCTTCATAAAAGTTTTTGAAGTTTTGCTTTCATCTGGTATGTTCTTTGCTTTTATATTTTACTGCCTTTTTCTGGTTTTATGATTTAATGGTATTATTGCAGTTTGTATTGATTTCAATTTTGCTGTGGTCTTGCTTAAATTTAATTTCGAAATAACATTTTGCTTATTATTGTGTAATTTATGGTCTTTGATTTTATGATATTAATTCTTATCTTCAAAAAACAATTAATTCTGATCTCAATTTTTTGGGATTTTCGGGTTACGAGGGGTCAATACTTAGACAAAAGTCAGATCCCTAGCAGAAAAAATCACTGGTATGAATCCCTGCCCGAGGATGATCCTTGAAAATGTCTTCAGGCCGGATTCATCATTTCTTTCCCTTTGCTTCCGTTTTTGCATTTAAACTTAATATTTATTTCTAATTTGGTCTAGTTATATCAGCTGACTTTAATAATCTACCATATCAGATCAAATCAAAATACTATTTGCATACTAAACATAGGTTATTCTAATTAGATATGCAAGCAAAATAAAAAAAAAATTCATAAAAAAATCCGAATTGGTACGCTGAAGTTTTATTTTGTGATGTATATTGAAAATAAAATGGATTCGCATTGATTGATTTCTCTTTTAAACATCATGAGGTACGAAATGAATTAAAAATTGATGAATTGGTGCTGCGTAATTTTGCCATCGTCCAATTTCCGTTTTGTGATGTGTGTACAAAATGGAAGGATTATCAAGCACTGGTGGCTTATCTAAGGATCAAGAGATTTGAAATAAATTAAAAATAGATGAATCAGGACAATAGTAATTTCCGAGCAATTTTATCATGTTTTTCTTTCTACAACAATAAATAATGAAGTAATATTTTTGGAATCTTCTCTGGAAAAGCGTAGTGGTGAGAGGGCTGGTGAACATTGATGATAAATCTAAAGAAAATGCATTTCATATAAAATAAAAATTGTACAAACCAGAATAATGATTGAAATTGAGTGTTCATTCTTTGGTTTTCTTCCTAAATATTCTAAATATATAGCTATATTGTGGATATAATTGTATGATAAGGAACAAGCCACTATTTTTCACAAATGGGTTCACAACTGAAAGCAAATAAGTGTGAATTATTAGAGATCAAATGAAAGCTAACTCTATCATTGAATTATATGGCATTTAGAAAATCAATATTTAACTTCAAGAAGCTTTTTATGTTCGCTTGATATTTCCGCTGATATGTAAAGAAATCTTGTCTCTCTTTATCTTTAGAAATTTAACAATTCTGATCATTCCATGATCAAGATAAGCAGAGAAAATATTTATTATGTTGGTCAAAGTTTATGCAGAATCAAATATATTTCTCACGCACAGATTAGGAGCGTTTCTTTCATCTTGAAATCGACATTTCATCTTGAATCGAAATTTTCATCATCATCATCGACAGGGGAAAAAATCACCATAATTTTTTTTTCCTTCATCTTAACCTAAAGCAGAAATTAAAGAAAGTATGTGCATTTTTAAAGCCTTATAATGTTTATTCTCCGAATATTTTATCAACATCAAACGTGAAATATAATAAACAGAAAAATAATTAATTTTGACATCTGTCTAAATGCTTTGAAAAAAATTCCTTTGATATTTGTTCCTTTCTGAAACTGCTGTAATAGAATGTTATGTAAGCGTAAAACATTAACAACCTCAAGAATATATCAAATACCAAACTCCTCGAATGAAAAATACAAAGTTTTCACACTTTTGTTTTCTCTCTCTCTACTTGCTCCTACAAGAGAGCACAGGAGACAGCATGTGAAAAGGTAATATATATATATATATATATATATATAATATGTATATATAATGTATGTAAAAAAAAGAAGAAGAATTGGGGGAGGAGTTAAAAGCCTTTCAAGTGTGTGATGCTAGTTAATGCATGCAAATGCTTCATGTAGTGTTCAAATTTAGACTATATTGATTTATATAAAAAATAGTTTTATAGTTTTATTTTAAAAATAAAACCACAAATCGGAAAATAAAACCCTTTTACTTCATATACTTTTATTGTTATTTGCGTTAAATTAATTTATTGTTAATTTTCGTCAGAGTTACCAAATAAAACAAATATCTTTCAAAACATTTTTTTTTCCTTTTATGATAATTCAAACAATTTCCGCCACAAACCTACTATAGATGGAAGAGAAAGGTTTTTGAACTTCAAAATCATTGTACAATTTTTCCCTTTGTACTTTTATTTTTATCTTTATCTAACTATTTTTTATATATGAAATGCATCTATAAATGAAATAACTTCAAGTGTTCTAAGCTGTTTAAGGGAAAATCTATACAGTAAATCTGACAAAATACAAGGTGTGCTCAAACAAGTATTAAGTCATTTCGATTTCTAAATAGAAAAAAACTGCATTAAAAATAGCACGTATTAGAAATTATGAAGGAAGAAATAAATATGCGTAACTGAATAATGTATTGTGATCTTGAAAATAAAGAGAAGAATTTCAGAATTGAAAATTTTCAATTCTTTGAGATTAAATGCTGATATGTTGTGAGTCAGAGTTAAAAAAAATTCGCTTGTCACATTCATGTATTGATCAGACATAACATTTCTTTTTTGACCGGTAGTACCGATAATTTTTTCGTGATGTAAATATCCTTTCCTTCTTTTGTCTTTTTTCCACCTTTTTTCTATATTTTATTCTCCCCATTAATCAAATTTATCACCATATTTATTACGTAATTTCAAACCTCTTCCTTGTTTATAAACATCATTTATAATAGAGCTTATGAAATTTCTCTTTAATATACTTATGTTCGAATTTAGAAACTGTTCAGTTCAAGAGCTTCTTCCACTTTCCTGTATATCAACATATTCCAATGTCAAAATGAAAGTCATATATGATTCATATTTATTATTATCTAAAAACATTAATCACTTGAACAGGAAATTCCTATTTATGCTCTTCAAATATTATTTTAATATAAAAAAACACTCCTTTTACAAATTAAAACTTGGATTTCCAAGTCCTAATTTACCACAAAATATGCATTGTCAGAAAGAAAGGCACCGATATCTTTTAAGAGTTTCCGGATGTATGTTTAAAAATAGTTAATAAAAGTAATTAAAAAAATATATATTAGTATACTTAAAATAAAATAAATTATCAATAGTGAAATTTCGCAAATCAAGTTTCGATTTTCTTTTAGCTATTAAATTTTAAAACACCAGGATTAAAGGGCCGAATTAAAACCAACGTAATGGGACAATTACAACTACGTTATCATGAATTTAATTTAATTTTGAATTTTATTCCAGGAGAAAATGCCTATAACGTATTTTTATCAACATTTTATATCTAAACCTGCCGGAATACTCTCCTCGCCTTTGTCTCTCTAAGCAATCTAGAATCCTCTTTCTTTATAACTTATTCTACTCTGTCTCACACAAACTTAAAGGGGTGGAGAATTTGAAGAGAAAGACGTTAATACCTCGAAGGTGAGTAGTTCGTTGATGTGATTAACTGCCCCTCCCCCTCCAATCTTCTCTGAAAATGACACAACATGGCGCATTTTGTGCTTTGTAATGGAAAGTGGAAAAAAATGAATGCTCATGTTCAGAGTTCAGTTATGTTACGAGACAGTATATCAAACTTTGTTAATCTAATTCGTTTCGCTTTTGAAGTATGTAATTCATATGCACGAATATACAGAACAGCAAGTGATCACCCCACTTTGTTCCCATTTGGTAATTTTAGCCTAAAAATTAATACATATCTACAATTCTGATGATAAAGTTATACACCAAATTTCTACCTTGTTGTTCTTTGTGTTTTTTAGTTATCTCATATATATATTTATACAAACAGACAGATTTCCTTTTAATAGATTTCATCCAAAGTTTGATAGAAATCTGCAAATTTGGTATAAAGACCACATACCAAATTTCCTTAATCTGGCTTAATTTTTTTTTTTTTGAGTTATTATTTCTCAGACAGATAAGCATGATTCTTAAAGGTTATTTTTCACACGCAAGGCTGTTTAAGATGTAGCTTTGTCAAAATCTGAAAGTTATATTACTTCTTCTTTTTTTTTTGAAATTCTTGATAATAATATTAATTTCTCTCTGTATACATAATGTACGAGAAAGTAAAGTGATTCAAAAGTAACCAGTTTCCTATAAAATTTTTGAAAGAAATCATTTAAGAAACACTTTAAATGTAAATATGTTAAATATTTTGCCAATATAAAATTAGAAATTATTGCATTGAATCAATGAATTCTCTATTTATTATTGTAATTATAAAAAAATATATATTATCTATTTTCAGATGCAAAATTACCTAGAGCGTTTTCGCGTGCTCCAGGGGATGCAAATTTTGCCAAAATAGTGGTGAGATAAAAGATTTAGAAGAAAATAATTACATTTCATTTAGAAATGCAGTAAATCTTAATACCAATAAATATAAGGAACGAAAGAACCAAGCAAACTAACCATATAAACATAAAATACATAAGTTTCCGAATTAAAATGAAATATTTTTAATATTTTTATACAAAATAATTCGAAGAAATCAACTGAAACAAAGTATATCTAACGGAACTAAGTTTAAAACTTAACACAAAGCTCCAGAAATGTGGTAATTTTGTTCACTGCTTATCACTCCTATTCGCGGTAAAACCATCTAAATGTGATTCCTGAAATGAATCATAGACAAATCAAATACATATCCGCAGAATACTTTTAGAAGGCCAGAATTTTTATTAACCTTCTGACTCCTGAAGATAGTCAAAACCTGACTATAGTTACATACAGGCCCCTTCACCTCTCCTTGTTTACATAGAAGTGGTGAAGTGGAGTCTTTCCTTCTCCGTACTAATCAAAACTATCAGTATGAAGTCTTTGTGATTGAAATTTCATGAATGTATGTTTCACCAAGGAGGTTCTTCATGATAGATATATTCCGATACCACCCACTTCGGTTGCTCTACAGATAAGCATAGCAATATTATTTCCGGATGAAGACGGAGTAGTAATGACAAGGACAATATCAATTTTAAATATCATATAATTTTGCTAACAAAAACGTTCTGCAGTTTTAATGAAAAATATTAGTAGATGAGTTAAAATCTCTAGTCCTATCTCATTGTATTATTTCTACGTATATACTTTACTAATTATGCTTTATTCTTTTCAATTAAAATTATTTAAAAATAATAAATCAAGCTGTTACCGTTAAAGTACTTTTATACAAGTTGTAAATTGTTCACTTATTTAACACTAGCCATTAATCATCTGCTTTTATACAAAGGCATAAGCATTCATGAAAAAGCAAGAATAGAAAGAATCACATAATTACATTCAAACTCAAATAAATAAATAAAAAAAAACATTATACTTTAGAGTATCATGCCGGAAGATTTAAATATATTACTTCCTAGTATTTAAAGATGTAACTATAACGTCTTCATTAAAATATATCGGAAACAAAGATGTGCTTTAATGAGTTGTTTTGATTCAGCAAAAAATAGAAAAATAACGCTAAAGCCATTATATTAATTCGCTTGGCTATCTTTCATTTAATGCAAATTTTGCGATAACTCGTATAAATAGTTACAACTAATTTGCACATTAAAGTATGGACATTTCAGTAAAACATCTGAAAAGTAAAAAACCCAAATCATTTCTTTAAGGAAAGGTTTGAAAGAAAAACTGTTGTGTTTAATTGCATGGCGAAGATTAATAGTAGGCGATGATCAATTAAATAAGCTATTTATCTTACAGATTATTGATTTTTTTTAAATATAAAATAGGACATGTTATGGGTTATAATTTTGCTTTCCATTGATCTAAAATTTCTTTTGGCAACTTTATATCGATTTGTCAATATGCTGCAAAATTTAATGCGAGAAGATGCTCTAGAAAGGAAACATCCTATTAAAGATTGTTAAAGCCCACGTGGATTCTTAGAAGAAATTTTGTATTGATTTTAATTAAACCGGAACTGATATATCAGAAATAAGCATTTTTTTTCTGTATAAAAAATTATATTTTCCGAATTTTATTTCCATATCGATTAAGTGATTGTTTAGTAAAAAATGGTAAATAAATCCAATTAACCAGGACGTATCAATTGGTTTAAGCGTACACACCGTACAATCAAGTATCTAAAGTAAACCTTACAATTAGATCGATAAGAATTATCTAAATTATTTCGAAACTTCTTAGAATTCCACTAGAAATTCTCTCCTAGAATTCTTCTTAATTTTCAATAGACTAAAATCTGAATGCAATAAACATTTCACAATTTTTTTTATAATGATTATAATGTAAGTTTTTGGATTATATAATACATGAATATATACAAACGCATATGATAAATTTTATGCGCTTATGGAAAAACTTGATATATCGTTCAAGTACAGCCTTGCTGAAAATTTCGGCATCAGAAATAGAAGGTTTCGTATTTGAAACAATTAAATCATAATTCGTCGTGTATGTGGATATATTACACCTTAAATCCGAGGCTGAAAATCAAGCTCTGTTCTCCCACTGGTGTGGAATGGAAATTTGATTTTGGACGTTGCTGAATGGAGTAATGTGGAAGTGGTGAAGTAGATGGACCAAATTTATTTGCTCTAAATGTATTTTAGAACTATTGTATTCTCAGCTTAGTTTAGTTATATTAACGTCCCGTTTTAAAGCAACACTAGGCAAGCAACATTTTGAGACGGACCTCATAATTTTGAACCGCTCTCAGATGACGAAGACGACCCCTCCCCCTCTCCATACAATACCACACCACACCGCACCTCACCAGCGGAAGGACATTTGGCCCGGATGGATTTAACGTGCACTAGACCCACTTGCACGACAGTTTTTCGACGGAATCGGGTCTGGAACCTGAAACCCTCCGGTTCCAAAGGCGACACCTTACCACCAGGCCATTGCGGCTCCTATTGTATTGTATTCTCAGATAGACAAAATAATTCTAAAAATATGCTTTTCACATTAAGTGAGATCTGAACCGTAGAGATTCGTTAAAATCACGAAGTTCAATTTTTTATAGTACTCTATCTTTGTATATTTAGTACTTAAAAAGCAAAAGTATTTCAATAGAAACCGTACTAGTTTTTCCGTATCAATAATTTTCAGTAAAAATGCCGCAAAGAATCGTTCAAAATCTTTGAAGCAAATTTATGAAAAGGTAACTCAGCCGATAAATAATGAAAATATACTACATTAATAAATTAATTAAATAAGTGGTATGCCTTTTTTTAATGTTTATTATTCACGTTATTCATAAATAAATCAAGCATCTGTTGCCGAGTAAGATGTAAGATCTGATGAGCCAAGTAAGGTGTAATCATCTGACTATATTTTAAAATCAAGTGTTCTGCTTCAAAATAACCATCTTGTACTTTAAAGAAAATCCTTGATACAGCTATATTTAAATTGAACTTATACATTAAAGATTAGTTTTGTAAATTTTTTTCCAAATCATAAGCAATTCCTTAAATGAATGAGCAACTTATGCAATGAGATTGAGATTCTGTGATAACGATACATTTCCATACAACTTATTCGATTAGAACAAAATATTGAATCTCTTCAGAAATTAAATTTGAGAATTCCAAATTATTCAATATCGTAATATGAATGGGTGTTAGTCAGAATATTATAGAAGTAATGATAACTTTAAAAACTGAACCCCTCCTTCTCTCAAGAAATGAAAATGAGTTGGAATCACAAATCAGCTTAGAAAACACTAAAACAAGGGACAGAAAGTTTGGTACTAAGATTCTTTGTTTTAATATGGGTTAGGAACCTCAGACTTCTCTTCTTGATCCTCTGAAAGAAGAAACATAAAGATTGGTAACTTAATTCAAGTAAATCAGAGATGGATTTCGTTAATGCGTTCGATCCAAAAAATAAAGAATGCCACTCATATACTTCATTTATACAGATAAGAGACTGCTGATTTTATTTTGATTCGATAGCCTTCCCTTGTTCCCATCAGGAATTCAAGTAGTCTCAGAAATTCATCGCTTTATAGTATGTGCTGTCATCAAATATCCATTGCATACCCTATTTACCGTGCTTTGCATAAATAAGTCCTGATTCCTAAAAGGATAAAATTCACCGTCTTAGAGTAGGCGCTATCATCAAATATGCTTTGAAATTTATTTTTGCTGTGTTTTAAGCAAAGAAGATGCCAAAAACCCAATATATATGATTCCAAAAATGGTGAAATTTGGCGCAATATTGTAGACGTTAAACATTCTTTGAAATTTATTTTTTACATGTTTTGCATAAACAAGTCTACTTGATTCCAGAAAAGATAAAATTTATAGTTGGTGTCATCATCAAATATGTCTTGAAATTTATTTTTACCATAAGCCGTATATATATATATTAATTTAAGTAAAGAAGTATATTGATTGATTATAGAAATTATGAAATTTACCGCCTTATAGCAAACGCCATTTCCAAATATTCTTTGAATTTTTTTTCATGCTTAACATAAGCAAATCTATTTGATTCAAGAAAGATAACATTTACTCTCTTAGAGAAGGCTCAGTTATTAAATAAGCTTTGAAATTCATATTTGTCAGGGTTTACGGAAACAAACATATTAATTAATTTCCCACAGACCGTGAAATTTGGCGCCTTATAGTATAGACATATATCCTTTGAAATGTATGAGTACCATGTTTTACGTGAACCAGTATGTTATTTGCCACCATGAATGTTAAAATTCATTGCCTTATAGGAGACACCATTGTCAAATATCCTTTAAAATATATGTTTACCATTATTTATGTATGGGTAAATTATTCGACTGCAGAAAGTATAAAATTTACCGCCTTATAGTAGGCACCATCACCATGCATCCTTTAAAATTCATTTTATCGAGCTTTACGTAAACAAGAATATTATTCTGTTCCTTTCTGCATAAAAAAGATATGCATGTAGGCGGATTGCGGGTACAATTGCTCGTTTCTCACGAAACATCCGAATAGAACCACCACACAACTCAATCCATCAAATGAAAAGGTTAGGGAAAAAGTGATGTCCTTAATTACATATTCATAATAACGCGTGATATCCAATTAAGTGCGTTCTTTGTCTTCAGGATGGCGAATCTGATTTATAGCATATCCAGCAACAAGGAAGGAAGGAAGCATTAGACACAAGAGTAATGAGTGATGTTTTCTTTATTTTTTTTCCTTTAAAACCTTTTTTCTAGTGTGTGTATGTGTGAATTTTGGGATGCAAACCAGTTCTTGTTCTCTACCGACCGATGATTAGCAAATGAGTTGCAGGTGTGGACTGTCATTGTCTCGATTCTGAGCAAAAAAGGACGTTGACTTAAATCCCGGGGCAGATTTATTTGTCTTTGCATAATGGGATCAGGTCTAGAACAACAAATAAAGAAAGACGTAATCTAATTTTTTTTTCTTTCAGTAAAAATCCTCACGATTCACTGATAGATTCTGTCAGAGTGAAATACAGATGTTATGGTATTAAATAATATTTATCTGTTTTGTAGAAATGAGGTGCTTCTGAAGTGTGGGATTAAGCAAGGAAGAAACCGTCAGGCTCTTGTCCGCATTCTTGGCGATAACATATTAAAATGTTTTATATGTTGTTGTTGTTGTTTTCCAAAAAACTAAATATCCTTTTTGAATTATATATAGTTGTAACTGAGTAAAACTTAGGATATTTTCTTTGTCAAATTTTCTGTCTTTAAAGCAATTCAGAATTTACTGTCAAAATTTTATAACCTATTCTAGATCTAAGTATATACTAAAACAAGTTTAATATGTAACATCATATGTTGAAAGTGTTGAATATATATTTCACATGTCAATTTCCTGCTTCAAGAATTTGTAATCAGAGACAACTGCATAGAAAAATTCTTTCGATTTTTAATTAAATATCCAAATTTACAACGATTCTGTAAAATATTTAATTATATTATTAATGAATTGTTGAAAGTTCTTCTTTGTAACTCAGTCTTTTTTTAATTTCTTCGCATATTAATTTATTCAATTATAGTAACATCCTGTCATAAAGCAACAATAGGGCTATTTTGGGACGGACCTCGTTATTTTGAACCAAGGTCAGATGACGAGGTTGATACCTGAGCTAGCACCCCTTCTCCTAACTCCCGCATCATCTCAGGAGGAAGGAGGTATGGCCCCGATGGATTTAGCGCGCACCCGACAGTTCTTTGGTGGATTCGGATTTCGAACCTAAATCCTTCGGTTCTGAAGTCGAGAGCTTACCACCAAGTCACAGCGGCCTTTCGTATAGTAAATATACACAGAAAATAATTGTAATAATCAAAAAATTCGAATTCGAAATTTCAAAAACAGCTTTTTTTAAAATTATATTTGTCTTTGAACACAATAACTCAGAAACAGTAAGAGATTGACGGATCAAATTTGAATTAAAGTCTTTACCAAATTAGCAGATTTCTATGAAACTGTGAACGAAATCCTTTCCGTAGAAGTTTGTTTTTTTCCGTCAGATTAAAAGGGACAACTATTAAAAAAAGAGTTAAATGAATAATATTTGACATACATCTAATATGTAGATCCGTATCGAATTTTGAGCGAAATCTGAGTAGGAATTGAAAATGTTTGTAGGTTATTCACATTCGTAGGCATATGAACGGAACTACTCAGACATGTGAACTCAAAAACGCAACTGCATTGATGAATGAAATGTGTCACGTGATCTTTTTATTATAATTTAAGTTATTCCTCAAATTATGGTTTTAATCGGCTCAGCTTTCTTACTCAGTTTTTTCCCTTCCTACGACGAACAAATGTGCGAGACTCTGAAAATAATAATTGTAGCACTTCTGGCGTTCATGAACTTGCTCAAAACATACAATTTTTATATGGAGAGTAATATTTTTGTGAAACAATACGTGAAAATGTACTGTTTATACTGTTTTTGATACTTACTGTATTATACTGTATATCAAAAACAGTATACTGTTTATGTTAAAATTCTTATAAACGGTAACAGAATTTTAAAGAATTTTAATAAAAATTAAATTTAAAAGAAAAATACTCAGTGAAAAATATCGGAATATGACATTAAAATAAAAATAAACTAAAATCAGCAAAAATATTAATTTCATCTTACATCATATATAAGATAAATTTTGAAAGAATCATCATTTTCAACGCTACCGGCAGCAATTAATACAACTTATAGATGCACTAAAGCAGCTCTCGGACTCGTGATGTGTAACAAATCAATGAAACATTACGAATATTTAACCGAAATGCCTCGCTCAAACCCGCCGTCTTCTCCCGATATTGCTCCTTCCAGTTACTTCTTATTTTGATGGATGACTCATGCCATGCCTGAAAAGGGTTTCAATTCTCATGAGGATATATATATAACAGGATGATTTGTAGATAGTCTCTACAAAATATGTCGTTCTTTCGACATAAGTTGCATCTGTATCTGATAATTTAGAGAAAACTAGTGTCTAGAAATAGGGAATAATTTAATTAATGACTTGCAATCTCTTTTTACAATAAAACCGTGTTTTAGCCAGAAAATATTAATGCAAATTTCTTAATAATCCTTGCAACCACTTAGTATTGTTACGAATTTATTATGTTTCTTCCCAGAAAGGTTGGTTTTACCGTTAGTACTGTTTAGTACCGATTTGCTGCTTATGTGCTGCTGTTTACTGTACGTGCTGTTCTTGTGTAAGCTTCGACTGTTTTTGTTTTCTAGGTATTTGTATTTTCCTGTTGAATAAATATTGTTCTCTGTTACTGAGCCTACTAAATGTTTTCACTATGTATCAGTGAATCGGACCAATTGATTTAAAGATTTTTGGCAAATTTCCATAGCAATATTAATGCACAGTCCTAATAAGTGGAGATGCATGCAATATGTCTGACACAAGTAACTATTCAAACATAGATCTAACATGTAAAGCATGATTAATATACAATCTATTCCCATTAATTATCGCATCCTTCTTCATCCTACTTTTTTAATCCCCAATTCTCCTAGACATGAAAAACAAAATATTTTCATGCTTAACACAGCGCGTGCTGCATTTTTAATGCATCCGTGTTGTTAGTTCAGATAGTAAGCAGATGCAAAATTTGACAGCCCGAACGACTTCGTTTTACCTTTCTGCTCAATGTATATTAAAATGTAGGTTATTTCAGGATAATAGCTCATTACGAGTATACAATATTCACGGATATAATTTGGATTATACATTCAAAGTTATCCGATTAATTAAAAGACTTTGTCTCATTTTAAAGGCATTAAGAATATCTAAAAAATTATTTCTATCACCATTACATGAAGTTTACATATTAAAATAATGTAATCTCACTTACAAACCACAACATTATATAATAATATGCCACATACAGATACGAAACAATTTCAATGAATGAAGCTTCAAATGAATTAAGCTTCATTCATCTTTATTCATAACAAAAATAAATGCATACTTGTTTGTGAGTGCCTGTGTTTTGGCACTTTATAGGTTATACCGTTTAAGTTACCAAAATTGACACATGTATATATCAGAGGGTAAGAATGTGACATTTTTTGAAATTTTACTTAATTTATTGGAAATATTTTATTTAATTTGAAATTTTCCGTGATAGGTTCTGAAAATATTGCTGTACAAAAATAGTTTCAAAATCACCTTAAAATTCAAAACATTGCCTTTTCAATGATTTTAATTGTTTTTCTATATAATGTATTTCTACATTTAACGAACCTTTGAAAAATATTTAAGGCATATTTTATAACAAGAATATAAAGAATACGTAAGAACTCTGAACGAATATCAAACTATCAGAACGTTAATAAGAAAAAAAAACATATGGTACTTGGAGAATACCAAATTTATAGATAAAATTCACTATTTAAAGTTTCCGAATTTGTTTTACAATTCAAATTATCATCAATATCAATACAAAAAATAATTAAACATGCAAAATTGTGAAATTCAACGTCTGTCCATATTTATCATTGACAAAATAGATCTCAGGAAAGCAATGAATATACTTACTTAATTCTAGGAAGAATCTGTAAGAGATTTAAATTAATGTTCAAGTAATAGATTTAATATTAGTAACATGAAGCAAAATGCCAAATTGTTCATATTTTTAAATTAAAAATTATGCTAAATTATTAAAATAGCAGAATATACTGATTTTTTTACAAAGGAATAGCTTAGAAAATAAAGGAATTACACAGTAAAATGAACAGAATCGCGTAAAGCTTCTAAAATAGTATAAATTATATATTTATCAAAATTTGGAGCTTAAAATATTTTATTGAAGAAACTATTAAGTCATATAAAATATTTAAATGAAAATTTTAGCCACCAGCGAAACAGAAGTTAATAAAATTAATATTAATAATAAATTTGCAATTGCTTCTATTAATTAAACCTCATAGAAATTCCTTGCAAAGTATCGAGTGGACATAAATTTTTGGTTTGATTTATTTTATCCATAAATAAGCAAATTTCTTTTCATTTGCATTTGATAAAAAAGAATAGAATTCAAATGAAACCATATTATTTAACGTATATATATATTTTTTCATTTTTCTCTTCATTTAATTGCCTAAAATCTTTAGAAATTTTCTTTCAATACTTTAATGCAGCGATTCACAACCTGTGGGGCGCGCCCCCTTAGGCGAGCGCGAGCACACAAGGGGGGGGAGCTAGATATCCAAAAGAAAATATTATTTTAAAAAATTGATTAACTGACTGAAAGGAAAGCACACATACACATAGGAAACAAAATACATTTCGACTAAACTTACTTAATAAAAACATACTAAATTAAAAACTAATTTAATAATTATTATTCATTTCCTTGGGGCTATCTTGCAGAGCAAAACTTTTCGAAGGAAGGCTTAATATTAGAAATAGTTACTGTTCTCTGTTCTGTTTTATATTTTGTCTTCAAAGGAGCCACAGCAGAAAATCCAGTTTCACAAAGGTAGGATGTTGAATGGTAATAGAATGTGAAATGCCCTTGTCTTTAGTGCAGAAAAATCAACCTTACTCCTGCCCAAAATTCAAATAATGATTTATTATTAAACTGTCTTTTAGATTCGCCACTTGTCGTGATGTCTATGAATTTTTCTTCCTTATCAATTGAGAGTCCTTCGGGAGTCTTATGAAATGGATCCCTAACCCACTCGTAACTTGCTATCAGTTTGTCGTCAGCATGAAAATATTTTTAAATACTTTGCCAGCATGTCTAAATGATTTTCAATGGTTACAAAAACAACTTTTACATGCTCTTCTTCAGCCTTCTAAGTTTCAGTACAATTATCCACATTTGCAAACATTATTAGGTTTTTTACTTTAAATTTCTGCTCCACAATTCCAATCTTCTACAAAAAACATTAACTTTATCATTCGTATCCAAAATATGTGTATTTGCACCTTGGAGTTGATGATTCAAGTTATTTAATTTCTCGAATATATCGACCAGCATCTCAATTTCATCACAAATAAACCATCGCGAAAATTCTCGGCCTATTTTCTTCTAAGAAAATGGCGATTTTTTCTCATAATTCATAAACACGTTGCAAAAATTTCCCACGTGATGAACATCTTGCTTCGCAATAAAATAGTGGCGCTGAATGTATTGAACCCATGTCTTTACAAAGTGCGGAAAAGATTCTCATTTTCAGGGGAATCATTTTTATATAATTTACTACTGTTACAACCATAGTTAACATAATATTCAAACCACGACTCATTTCTTTCGAAGCCAAAGCTTTTCTGTGGATCCTGCAATGTGTGCACTGAGACGAATTTTGTTTTACAAATGCTTGTAAACCTTTGAACCTTCCGGACATGGAACGAGCACCATCGGTTCCTACACAATTTTTCCATTCTATGTTTACCTCGTTCATAAAATCATTTAAAATAGCAAATAAGGCGAGCGCTGATGTTATGAGTTCTATTAGTTTGCAGAAAAGTAGTTCTTCTACTACTGACATATTATCACAAATTTGAACATAGGCAATTAAATGAGCATCTTTATTACAATCTGTTGCTTCGTCAAGCTGTATTGAAAACAATTTATCTCGCAATTTCGAGAAAAGCTGACACTGTACATTTTCAGCTATATCGCCAATTCGACGAGCAACAGTATCATTTTAAAGAGGTAGGGACTGCAATTGTTTTGAAAAATTGTCTCCATAGTTTCTACAATCTCAATTGCTGCTGGAAAAATAAGCTCTTCACCAATGGTGTGAGGTTTTTTACATTTGGCTATTTTATATGAACTTCGTAAGATGCAATTAAAGCTTTTTTAATTCACAAAGTTTCTTTAAAAAATGGTTTTTGCTTTTTATATGATTTTAATTTTAATTCGAAGAATTCTGAGTTTGTTGACGTACTCAGTATGAAGCGTTTCCAAATGTCGTTTAAGTTTATTAGGTTTCATGCTGTCTGCGGCCAACATTTTTGAGCAAATGATACACAGGTACCTTTCTTCTTCATTTACTTTCTTGAATATTTTCTCGATTTTATTTTCCTCGTCTGTGTACTTGTTGATGCTTGATTATCTCTAATGCTTGCTTACTTCCGCTTAAAATTTATCCACGAGTCTGTATAAATCTGCTGCCGGGAATATTTAATATGGTGAATTGCAATTAACACGAAAACATATATAACATACACTTTCATGATAGATTCAATAGCGATAAAAGGATCGACTCGAATGAGACTGTCTGGATTTGAAACTTGCGTTATCGAACATTTTCCTTCTTCCTATGAGAAAACATTTACTCCGCGTATGCTCGAGACGGCATCGGTCGTGTGGATTCCCTTCTACAAATATTGATTATTTTTTCTATTTTGTTTAATCATGCTTGTTTTATTTCTTTTATTATTCGAAAAAATATATTCCCAGTTTCTAAACTTAGCTCACCCCGTCTAGGTTAACTTTCATTAACGAATTTTCTACTTTCATACTCTTTTAACGTTATCTCCCTATTTGGCTTTCATCTCAAATATAACATTTAAATTTTCCCCGCTATCATTCGCTTCATCTGTTCACCGCCCGCTTGTCCAAAATGCAAGATATGGTTTCTCGTCAACGTTGCCTCGCTTTTACTCTTGCTTTGGCAGTTCGTTAAAAATAACTTAAAAACAGAATCCAAAATACTCAATTTACATTACATACATTTTATTGTAAGCGGGGTGCGCAATGAAAATTATGATTGAAAACTGGGCCGCGAATACTGAAAGGTTGAGAAACGCTTCTTTAATGTCTTCAACATATAAATTAGTACAAAAATATACATATTTTATGTACATGAAACTAAAACATTATATACATCTATAGCTTCAAATTATTTCTAAATCACCCTCAAGATCTATTGCTACTTATTATCACTGTAAAGATACCATATCTTATACCTTGTCATAGAACTAGGAAAAAAGTCATTAACAGTAATTCTGTTAAGCTAACATTAATTAATTTATCATTACCATTCACTTTTTCTAAAGAACATTCATTACATTCAATCAATTTTGTAATAAACAGCTACAGCACTATAGGAACGAAAAATATACAAGTATAATGATCAAAACAAAATGAAAATCTATTTTGAGAGCGGTGAAATGAGAGGTCGAAATTGTGGTTTTCCGCTTCTTGATTTCGTTTATACACAATCCTTGGAGATTTGTGAAGATAACACAAAGGACGTGAAACCATTGTCAGACAATTTCAAGAACAAACTTCGAATATAGCCTAGCTTTCTGAGAAAATAACCACACCCGATAGAAGTTAAATACCTTTGGATTATGCCCATATGATGGAACTTATTAACCCCTTTGCAGAGATTAATAAGTTCCATTATATATATATATATATATATATATATATATATATGGAGCGAGGTTCGTGCGTTAAGTTACTTTACAATATAATTTCAAATAGTAATCTAATCTAAAATTAAGCCATTCACAGAAGTTGTGATTTTATAATAATATGAAATTAAACATAATATCTTAAAGGATACTTAGCAGAATTAAAATATATTCAGAGCATATTTCCAGAACAGAAAGTCTAATTTATATAGACAGTAAAACAAGTAGGGAGTTAATAGTAATGAAACCTTAAATCCAAGATTAGTACCTACTAAAATGAGCGGACTATATTTTATGTGTGCGGAAGATAAAAACAAAGATTTAAAATCTTAATGCCATTTTTTTATTTCCAAATATGACTAACTAAATTATAAAAAGTCATCATATTTCACTGAAGTCAAAATTAATTCGAGATACTTTTTAGGAAATGAGGCAAAATTTAAAAATGAAAATGTCTCAACTACTCAGGGATATTGGATCATTTGGAAAATTGCTGAAAAATTCCAAAAATGAAAAAAATACCTACTTATTAACAGTTTTAACTTCTTCTGATACTGCACAGAATCAATTGAATAATTAAATTATTACTTTTATTTCAAGAAGTTCAAGGCTCTTCAGGTCAAACAGTATCTGCGTAACATGAATACAAAATTATAATTATGAAAATAATGAATTACGTGATAACTTTACGCGGTTCATTAGAGCCAAAATAACAATAGAACGATTTAGCTTTAAACTATGAGCCAAAAAGAATTAATCAAAATCATTTACTTCAAATGAAAATTATAACTTTATCGCCATTTCGTCCATTAACTATTCCGAAACACTCTTTTGGCAATACGAAGAATGGAATAAAAAAAGTTCTAGAAGATTCTTCTAAAGAAAACGACGCAAGTGACGATGGATGAATGCCTAATTGTTCAATCTGTATTCAAGTATCCTTTCTAGAATATAAATTGTCGTTTTGAGACATTATTGGGTCAAGGAAAATAATCAACTTAAAGCTTCTTCATTCTGCCTGCCGGTTTTCATCTACAAACAGTGTGAAAGTTTCAACTCGCTAGGAAAACGTCAACTTCCAAAAAGTAAATTGATTTATCAGATGGCAATCAGGCTATTGAATCGGAAATCTATTTATAGAAACTAGAAATCTATTCTTCTTTTTCTCAATGATAAAATTAATTGCTGTGACACATCGCTTGAAGGAAAATAATATGGAACAAATAACCAATAAATTTGTTGGTCAGTAGAACTAATGTCTAGAAACAGGATTTAGGAATAGTATCAGAATAAGAATTTGAATTTTTGTATTCTGAATATGCACTCTAAAAGATAGAAAGCTTTATATAAAATGAATTCTTTAAAATCTTTTATAGTTAAACAAACAGTTCAAAGATCGGAATTCAAAATTAATTGTTCAGTAGTAATGATAGCTTCTATAAATATGCAAAATTATCAATGCTCCAGAATTAGACACAGTTATACAATTAGGAACCATCAATCATTTTGTGAATTCCAGATTCATTTTATTAAATTGTACGTGAAAGTAAGTATTGTGTTATGTAAATTTGGATTAATTTTACAAATCCAACATCGGATAACTCAAGTTGTAATAAGTATTTTTGGAATAAAGCAGTATTTGTAATTTTCTGTAATATATGGCAAAAGTAAATAAATGTGAAAATTTACACATTGTAATAGTTCCTAATTGTATGAAAATAAGTCATATTTTATAACTTTTACTAAAATAAAAAAATATTCCAGAATTTATTAAATATTTGAACATAAGGGAATAACCTATAACTGTGATTAAAACGATGACTGTCTTCTGCCAAATCTTCCAATCTGACCTCATAGAAAATTCTTTACTTTTATTGTACTCTATAGGACATTAGTATTTTTTACGCACAAGTTTTCACTAATTTTAATCATTTTTTAAAATTAGTTTTGAACCCCATTTTGTAATTAGTTTTTCGAAACAGAGCAAAACAGTAATCCACATCAATGTTATTGTTTCATCAAATCTTTCACCAGTGCTTTCCACAATGATAATGTTGAAATTAAAAGAATTTGTCCTTTGAATAGGACTTCAAAGTAGAATTTTCATTTTGTTCTTATTAATATTTTAGGTCAACGTTCTTTCTGTAAATTGCGTGATGGAAAAGTTATTAGAAGCCGAATGCAGTAGAGATGCGATCAAGATAAACGAATACATAACGTGTGAATATTTAACATTTTTATGATAAGAGATTTCGGATTATAGGCTTTAAATGTTTTGCATAATGATGTAAATAATTATTAATTTATTTGATGTGAGTAGCAAAATATTTCGTTAAATGACGCATGCAATTAAATGTAATTGATCAAGGTTATTATAGAAACACTAAAATACATTATAGTTTCACTATAATATTTTTTTTATTAAATTGCTCCTTAAAAATCAAATAATTCTATTTTAACAAAATTTTTTGAATGCATCTATGTAATTTTTTGGAGATAGAATTTTTATAGGGCTAGCTAGTTCCATCACATTATAGCGCTTTTAAGCTCGTAAATGTGGAGTTCATTTTCGTGATATTGTAACTACGCTTTTTTATACGTCTTATAAATTACACGGATATCAAGCAGAATACTTATTCTTTAGCTTCCAACAATGGAAGAAATTCATACGTTTAAATATTTGATAAAATAATGAAAATGGTTTGAAATTCAGGGCAAAAATATAGTCTATTAATAGAAATTAGACACAAATAAATCGACAAAATTCAGAAACAGTTTGCAGGAATATTAAATTAGCATCATTAAAAAGCTGAATTTTTAAATTCTAAGGTGAAGTAGAAATTATTTTATGCAGTAATAATTTCAGAAAATATAGTGGCAAAAATTTCAAAATTTCGCTTAATTTCAATTAATTAATATTCTAATTAATTTTTTAAATAATCGCTCTGAGATGCATATTCCATTTTCCAATGTCTATGTATACCAAGTCTAGTATCTCTCTATCAATTTGTTTGGCCTGTAGAGCGCTTACACACATCATTTATCTTTATTATTAGTAAAGATAGAGATTATTACGCTCAATGAACAAGGTCAAACGTTGAAAAAAGAATTTATTATTATATTTGATGGGATTAATCTTCTATACCAAGACTTTAGAATTGCGCAGAACCAGACTGAAATAATCCTTATGTTAGATATGGTTCGCGAAAACTATTTTCTATTTATCCGATCGGCTTCTGCTATTGGTACCCAAAGCATTTTTTTAAAAAATATTCTACTGTATTTTGGCCAATTCTCCGCTTCCAGCAATGCTTACCTGATGTCTGTTCTTATATCTGTATATAAAATCTAATTTAACTCCAAAATAAAATGTGCTTTCTCAGAAAATAATAAGATCCTTTTGAAATAAAATTTTCTATCCCTGTTCAGCAATTTACTCAAGAATCTCTGAATTAAATAATTCTCGTAAAACCATTCGCTGTCTCACCAGAACGCATACTTGCTGAATGCCGGAAATATTACAAATACGGACAGACATAAAAAATAAAAAAGAATTGAACATTTCGAAGCTAATAAATTTAATTACAAAATTTCTAAACTCTTAATTTTAAAAATTGTCTCTATTTTTTACCAGAGAAGCATTCTAACATCCTTCTGTATGTTATTAGTTTTATGTAGCATTTATTTTCACTGTGAATGAGTTCGAAATTGTATGGTGCAATTTTAACTATGCTTTTGATAAAACAATTCTATAGATTTCTCCCTGCCAGCCACCTTTAGCGATTAAATGATTTACCAGGATTAATGCTCCCTAAAATCATTTTAATAGCTTCATCACCAAAATATTTTTGTTTCAAATTTTAAGTCAAAAACTCATACTATATCTTTTTTTTTTTTGTTAAATATGTATGTCTATTACAAAAGTTTTAAAAATTAGTTGGGGCCTGCTTAGAGTGGATATTTTGTACTTAATGTGGATATCTAGGATTAGAAACCGCTAAACTTAAATAAAAATGAATTACTAACTTAATAACATAGTTATTTTAAAAAATCAGAAACATTTTCTTCCATATATGTTTTTAAATATAACTTGTCATGTTTATTTTATTTCATACAGACACGTGCCGAAAACAACAATTTTCTAAGGTTAGTTTGTAGTAACAGTGAATTAAATCTTTTAATTCGAGCTTTTGTCAATGTGATAGTAACAGGTTTGATAAAAGCCAATTTTCCTCCATGCGCACGTATCGGGTTCGTGAAGGATAAATTCTGTCTTTATTTTGGGCGAAATTCTAAATAGTGTGTTATAGTTTCAAATTTTGTCATAGTTTTAATTGATATAAGCAGGCGATAAACGTATCCTTTAAGAGACTGGACTTTTATTCAAGAATTCAGTTAGAATCTAAGATGCGAAATCGCGGAACAAAGTAAAATAAGCATTGCAATACTATTCCATTTATAATCAGTTTCCTTTTAATCCATTTTTTACGAATCTAAGGACAATAAAAGTTTTAAAATAGAAATGAAAGGTTATTAAAAAAAAAGTACGCAGAATGTCTTATTCGGAAAGCGTTCTGGAAACTTAAATCTTCTGCCTTACCTAAATAATTTATGTCATTCTTCAAATGTCCTCAATTTATATACATGAATTCCTAGTGACAATGCCTACTTCTCTGCTGGCGATTGACAAACATCCGGTTGTGATTTTTTTTTTTTTTTACTTTTTGTATAACCTTTGCGATTTATTTAAATAGAATTCTGAATTTGTCTTTCAATAGCAAAAAGAGAAAACTTATACTTTAGCTTTCGATAAATAAATTATATATGTAAGCGTTCTATAACATATGATTAATTAATTAGATTAAATCGCATGTTGTTGAGATAAATTAATGTTTATTTTAAGCACTCTATTGTGTTAGTTTAGTGCCTTTAATGCATAGAGGGGCTTATTACTATATAAACTATACTAAATGTCTGTGTTAAAGTAAAAATATATACTGGATAGTATTTTTAATTTTAATTTAATGAAATATTAAAATTTATATTAACAAATGCGAGTCCTGCAATCTTGTACATTATGTTTAATAACAACCTAGTAAAGCAATTCCCGTTTTGATATTTTTTTGTTAGTACAGTTTGCAGCTGATAATGGTCTTTTGTAATAAATAAATTCTAGATAAATAAAATAGACACCAATTTGGGAATTTTAGATTAATAAAGAAAACTGGAGATAATTAATCATTGCTAAAATTATAAATGCACTTTTGTTTAAAATATGCACTCTTCAAAAAGAGATTAGTGTGGCTTAACAAGTAGCATAAAAAAAGTAATTATCATGGAAAAACAATTAAATTTTCTTTCACGTATATTAAATTTTCACATCAATCTCAAAATAATTATATAAAAATCTTTTGTATCAAAATGAAAAAATTTGGAACTTAACAATTAAAAGTTATTTAACATTAATTGAATTGTGTTTTTAAATGCTTTACAGTCAAGCTCTTTGAAATAAAGATGTGAAGTAATAATCGAATTTTTAAATTTGCCTGTATTTTTAATTAAATTTAAAATATTGTTTATTTGCTTACGATTACAAATAACTACTTATTTGTTTCTAAAGTAACTATTTCCTCCTATAAAATATGGACAATGACTAATGTGAAAAATTCCATTTAAGAAATCCATTTTATAAAGTAAATAAAATAAAGAGATCGAATTGTGAATCTGAAGATTCAATAAAATTCATTTAAATGTATCTGTTTCCACTTGGTATGGCATATCTAGTCAAATCTAAAACTTATAATATAGGAGAAGTGAAAAACATCTTCTTTTAATCATATAGATTTGGAGTTTATAGGTAGCATTGGAAGTAAAAGCTTGACCCGGCTCTTGTATATAGGTAGCTGTGTTACCTTTCTGAAATGATTTCAGGGGAAATAGGCTTATTCTCTAGAAAAAAGCCGAACAACAACACTAGCAAAAATATTTAAAATTAAAACTTACATCTAATTCATATTTATGTTTCTGGAACATGCTTTAATCCAACTGTGAACATCATTATTTGCAATTGTCTTTATCCCTAAAAACTATCGAAGAAAAGTACTATAGATAACTATTTATTTAAATGAGGAATTTTAAAAGGATTATTTCTTTTAATAATTAGGTATCATGATTATTCATTCATATTGAAAAACATTAACGGAATCGATTCAATGTTTAGGGCAGATAAACTCTCTCGAATATTGAGGTTATATGGGACAGAAGACCATCGATCTAAGGAGAAATAATTTTCATTTGAAATAAAGATTGGCTAGATCGATACGAAGGATAAAATTGGGAAAATCCCTTTTTTGTCTTTATCTATGGTGAAAAAATTTAATTTGAAATAAAAATTGACGTAATCGATACAATTATTGGGATTGGGCAAAGTTGTTGTGAGGGATTATTTTTGCCGCAGAGAATGCAGAGTAAAATAATGATTTTGAGATTTCGCTCAAACAGGGAGATATGGGATTGATGACCATTAATTTTATATTTAGGGTTCCTGAGAAACAAATTTGATGAAATGGCACCTGTGGTTAGGGCTGGCAGACATTCTTCTCGTTCTTAGATTTTTCTGATTATTTTAAATATAAATTTAGATTTTTATGTTACAATTTGTCTTTGTCGTTTCGCTGTTTTACATTTTAACCAATACAATGCGAAGTCAGATTAAATTATTCAAGATAAGAATAATTCAAAAATTATAGTATCAAATGAAGTACATTTTCAAAATGATAAAAATAATAAATGTAGATTTTATCATATTAATTTATTTTCTCATAAATTTTCTATTATAAAATCACTTTTATAGTAATAATTTATCATTTTTATTCATATATTCCATATATACAAAATCATATTTTATCATAATCGACTTTGAACCGCATCAGAAAACCGTAGGATTAATTTTTCAGATATTTGCATAAGCATTTTTTAACCGCACTTTTAATGCTTGGAAGCAATATTACCCACATTAAGACGAAATAAAAAAAATTATCAAACATATCAATAACTAGAAATTACTTCCGCCAAGTTATTACTCACTTCCGCTTTCCTGGACTTTCCGAAAATACGCTTTTTACTGTAAGTCGCCTTATAGTAAATCACGCCAATCGGAAGACGCACGAAAGTCTGAAACTTCATCTGCGAGTTTTATATCGACAGTATCGTAACCAATAAACAATTCCGAACACGATTCAAACCGTTCACCATAAATGATTTTCCTTCATCATTCCAGCCAAGGAGCTTTGTTTCAGAAAATTGCATGTTTTGTTTGTTAGCATTTTTTAGAATCTAACTGCTACTCTTTTGCATGAGAATACAGTCACCGTTTTTTATTTTCCCATATGAAATCTGGAACAGAACTTTAGTTCGAGGAGTTTTTTTGGTGTGATAACAACTTTATCGGAGGCATGTCCTCGTTTAGGCTTTTATTTTCTATTCTATTCTCGAAGTTGGATCACCATCAAAAAGAAAATTCATGTGTTCAAGAAAGTCGTAAAAAGAAAACGTTATAAAAATTTGTGAACTATAAAAAAAACTCTTTATCCATTTCCGAAACAAAACAATTTTGGCTTTAGTTTCCGGTATAACAAAATATTTTTCACTTTTAAAGAGGAAATTTCAGTTAACTTTAAACTACATTGCCCTTCTTAAACTCAACAGTATAAAAGGAAATATTATTGAAAAACAGAATTATAAGCTTCCATTGAATTTTATTGTAACATTCTTTTTGTTTTACTTTATAAAGATAATTTTCATTTCAGAAGGTATGTTTGCAAGTCATTTTGAAAGAAAATTTAATTTTAGCAAATGCTTTGCTAAAACAAATTTCTATTTTTTTTCTATTATTTCTATCTCTAATTTTCTATTCATTTTACTTAAAATTTAAAGTTTAGTATTGAAAGAGAAACGACGAAATTGGAACTAATCCTCTAACATGCTTGCTGAATAATATAGCAAGTTTATATAAAATAGAAAATATAATATAATCGGTAAAAATATAGCGAAATTGAAGACAGTAATCGAACATTAAAGTCTTGATAAATTACAAATTATATTTCATGATTTAAATAATATATCAGAAAATAATATCAGTAAACTCAAATAAGAAAATAAAGTATCAAGCAAAAATAACAATGCTGTAGAACTATTTTAAAATGAACGAATTTTGTAAACAATTCGCTGCAAAACCATGTCAGACAAATAAATCCGACAAAATACATCTCTTTATTCATAGTATAATATCCTTATACAAAGTAAAATCGTTCATATAGAGGAACGAGATCCTGAATTGGACAGCACAAATAATTTCAAAAGTGATTTCATCAGAAAAACCTTAGTATTTTTTGATTAAAATGTTAAATATACACTAACAGTTTTTTGTAAATACTGTGACAAATACTGAAAAACACTTATGTATAGAAAATTCGATAGTCAAATTAAAATACAAAATCATTTCAACCTGTAAGAAATAACAAAGTTACAGTAAAATCCTTCTACGAAATAAGAAATATTTTAATTCAGTACTTTGTTAGTATTAAAGAAGTTTTTAATGATAGATATAAATAAATTAAGGATCACGTGGCATATAAATTATTATTATGAAAACAAATGAAATATGCAATAGAATGAAACTAAATAAGTTTGAAATTAAAAATCTAGACAATATGAAAAATAATAAAAATCCCATGCTGTGAGAAGATTATAAATTGTCTTTCACACAAATAGTTTTGTTGGGTATTTTACTTTCTATCTTTCTTCCATGCAACATCCAATGGAAGCGAATCAAATGACGTTACAATCACACACAAAATCAATTATATTGCGCATGTCAGTTCGCATCGATATTTAGCATTATGAGTTAGCCAACAGGTTTCCAAAATTTATTTTATTCTGAGAAGTTCTCATCGCAAAGGCTTCATAAGTTAAGTTTATTGTAAAATCAATCTTTTTCAGTGTTAAGCGTAAATAAGAATTATTCCATGTTCTCAATATAAGAAACTGGTTGGTCTGCTAAGTTGAATTTCGCCAATTGACTTGACTATCTGATTGGATTGGATTGCAGTTTTGAGACTTTTGGAGTTATGCACATATGTTGGAGAAAGTTTTACGTTTCCGTTTTTTGCAAGAAAATTAGTATCAAGACTGAATATCTTCTTATATTGTTTTAAGTTCATGCAGAAAATATTTCTAGTGTTATTAGAATACCAGAAACCAAAGCAAATTCTAATTCTAAATAGTATTTTTTTTTTTTCGTCTATGCATTTTGTTGGTTTTAATAAAATAATGTTCTGATATAGTTGCATAGCTTATATTAAAGAATATAGTAATATTTAGTATAAATTTCCATTTTTTTCTGAAATGGTTTTTCTTTAGTTCGTTTAATAAAATTCGAATGAATCACCGTAAAAATTATCATAATTTTCACATATCAACTTCAATAATTGTTTTCATATCAAAGTTTGTACAATATTTTGGTGTAAGTTTAAAATGTATCATATTATTAATACATGTTTGTTTATTATTCTTGTTGCTAGCATTAATAGAGCACTAATAATTGCAGCAGAGAGTTACGCTAACAGTTTATTAATATAAATAAAACATTAATAAATTTTATTATTTTAATAATACATCTATTCATCTGATATACTCTTCAAATTATAGAAATGTTATCAAGCATGCTTTCTTCCTAAATTTTTCTTATTCAAGGCACTAAAGAAAATTAATTATCAAATCTAATTAGTTGAATATCAATTAGAATTATTTTCAGAATTTTCAGAATTTTCTTTCTTAAATATTTCGCTATTTAATTTATAACATAAATCTAAGTATCTAAAATCTTAATCGTACCCAGCCTCAAGAAGAGTATTTGCCTTAATCTTTTCTATACCGTATATAATTTAAATTTTAAATAATTAAATCACTAACTAATAAAGTTATTTTACATTTTTGAATTAGAAAGTTTAAGAAAAGAGGAAGAAGAAAGAAAATATTTTGGAAAGGAAAAATAAAAAGTAACGCTTGTAAAAAATAGCGAAATTATAATTAGTCAATAAAACATTTCATTCCTTTATTTTTAATTAAATGAAGCTCAAAATTATTTTTAAATAATTATATATATTTGCACAACAAGGGTTAAAAGCAAAATCATGCAGTGTAATTTTATTAAAGTTTTCACTAAATGCATTAATGATTTGTTATTTTGACATTTTTCAGCAAGGAAAAGCAATTGCGTAGAAATGTCTTTTTGGTGGTGAAATGAACTTTTTTTTAATGAACCTACCTTTTATTTGAAATTTTATTTACTTTCTATAAATTTTATGCATACGAACAATTTTTGAAGCAAATTAATCAATCTTTTACTTCTTATAATTAACATGCTTTTATAAACAAGAGTATTTCGTTTGTTCATTGTTATTTTATATCTCGTAACCTTCTGCTGTCTTAACTGTTTCCGTTTTACGGATGAATGGAAATAAGATTTGTCAATAATCCTTTAATATGCTTACTTACTACAACATAAGAATGTAACTATTTCGATGTTATGTTTAATGGATTATGGGACATATTTTTTCTCGTTTAATATGAAAGAATATTATAGATTATTCGTTGTTATCTAAAATTATTCAAGAAGATACAAAAGATAAAAAGAGGAGAGTTTTATATTTTCTTTTAATGATTCAGCTTATCTTCTTTTAATTTGTTGTTTTTATTTACTTTATTTCTTTTAGTTAGTTATTTTAAGAGATAACTCGTACTCGTTAATATTGAATTATGCAATAGCCACTTCCTATTTGTAAATTACCAAAAGGTTAATTTTTAAGTACATATGATAATTCTTCAAGCAACAACTATGAGACCTCATTTTTCAAAACTATTATAAAAGGAATTTCTAATTTTTATTACCAAAGTATTTTTAGTTTTTAATTACTAAATTAAATATTAAATGATATTATCAAAGATATCGCAAAAATTATATAGTTTTTTCAAATTTATGGCCATTTCATATTTTCATGTTTATAAAATGTGAATTTTGAAAAACTAGTAAACTAGAGATGAAATTTTTGGATTTAATTTTTTGGTAAATAATATGAAAATTTAGATTTTTTTTAATATTTATTTAGACGAATTCTAATACTTAGCTAATAATGATATTCAGCCTTTATGTTTAATTTACATGAATTGGCGTCATCAATAAAAAAAATATTTTTAAGATATTTAATATTTTTAAAATCCTATCTTAATCTCATTTAATTAATGCGATTTTATCTGTAAAAAATCATTAAATAAATTCTTTTTATAGATGAAATGACAAAAATATTTCAGAATATATTGAAACGTTAACGGAAGGAAAATTAACAAGAGTACTCGATTTTTTCATATTCTATCACAGTATTCGCACATTTTGTTTTATTGGGTCTCGTTGTAAAGTAAAGAACATTTAATAAGCCTTTTATGCACACAATACCCTTTTCATAGCTCTTGCAAAACACGAGCATACTATTTACTACGATTTTCACATCAAGTCAACATACCGAATTTTATTATCATAACTTGCTACGTGTATGAATTACTGAGTTTAAAAATACTTGAATAGGCAATAACTTGAACTATCATTTTTGTCCCATTTTAGCACAAAGTTCTCCAATATGATAAAAATTCAGCCATTTGGTTTATTGAATTTGAGTTGGCATGTTAATTTGCACACTGGCAGCTTGGCAGATAGACTTCCCGTGGAAGCATATTGCACAAAATTTGATAGAAGTTTATAAATTTTATGCAAAAACAAAATATTGAACTTTATCCAATTGGTTTATTGCGATTTCTAGATACCATGTTTACACACAATCAGCATAATTCCAAATTAAAAAAATTTCGACCTGAAAGGTCTAAAACTTGAAGATTCATCACAATCTCCGAATAGAATTTGTTATGAAGGTACTGTTTTCTTCATGCATTTCGCAATCTGCTCAAAAATTACTACAGAAAAAAGAAACTTTACAAAAAATAGTTAACTTTATCTTATATCAACTTATTTTACTTAATCATCCCTTCAGCGGTATCAATTCTATCTTCCTTCAATTTTTTTATCTAATTTTATAATCTTAATTATTTGAGAGGCTAATATTGTATTATACCTTATAACATATTTAATAAAAATATATTTCATCAATTTGATCCTATATTTTCGCTCTCGCATATTGCGATGATATTAAATGCATTTTCTGTATACACAATATTGTTGCTATATAAAATTAACTCAAATTTTAAAAATAAATATTTATCGATTATGACGATCAGTTATTCTCCCACATAGTTGGCAAAAATAAATGAACTAGCACTCAGCCGCAACCACTACACCGATTTCGCTGCTTCATATTTAATATGTAAAATAATGATATCTAGTTATATCATCAAAAATCATCTGTTCTCTTCAATATCATTTAACCCTTCTTTGCATGATGATGGAAATTTCCATCATAACATTTAGCTAATAAAACATTGTACTCACAACCCGTGTATTATAAATTGGTTGTTGCTGGCAACTTTTTTCAAGACTATTGCGTAATAAGGAACGTAGCTGTCAAAAGAAAATCAAATGTCACAATCATTATAACGGGTTTGAACTTGTCATTCCGCTGTTTGTTGTGGTTGGAAGTAACATGCGATTTCTTAAATATTTTTTATAACTAATCTGAGAATATTAGGATAATAAAAACGTTAATGAATGGAGAAATTTAGAAGAGAGGAAAATTGAATATTTTGTGCTGAACTACTAGGAGTTTTTACTACTGAGATTTTATTGCTACTGGGATTTTTTAAACATTTTTCCTTTAATCTAGAGCTTGATTTATATCACTCTGATTTATTACACAAAAAAAGAAAAAAAACTTGCAAAGAAGAGTTAACAAAATAAAAGACTAATACCATCTCAGCCTCAATACCAGGAAAGAATTCACCCAATTTCGTCGTCTATATCATAATTTGGCGACATTTGAAGTACAGCTAACCAGTCAGAATATTATATCATTATGCAAATATAATTTTAATTTACTTTCTTCGATGAAAATTGGTCGGCATGTTTACCTAAATACTTTTAATATGATCGTCAAGGGCAGTTAGGATTAATATGATCATAATGTTATTTTTACTCTCATGTTTGAATATTCATTTTTATATTATAATTTTATAACAATATTCACTTTTATAAGTGACATAAAGATAGGCGAATCAAGCCTGAAGCATTATTATGCTACTATGTTTTGCACTAAAGATTCGATTCCTCCCTAAAAAAATTTGCAGCGCGTTACTTCAGTTTGTTGTAATGACAGCTACTCTCGATTAAATAACAATAAAAGCCAAGCAAGTGTCCAGAACCATCAGATTCTTTTACTCAATGACGGGTTTCGGCATAGCTTGTTGCAAAGAGAAGAAAGCCATGGAATGGACTTTTGATCAATTCCAAAAAGTAACCTCAAAGTGACTCCAAGCGTTTAGGATGAAGGCGCGACCCCAGCTATTCGACGGCGTTCTCCCTTTTGTCTGAAGATCTTTCTTTCTTGTAAATACCGCGTTGGTTAACCGGGTACATTTCAATTTCATGCATTGTTGAATCCAATTACACCATAACTGAACTCTCAAGTATATAAGAAATGTTAGGAGATAGCGGTCGGAAACAGGGACTGAATTTCGAAACTCTCAATTGTTTGCCTCAAAGAGATTTATACAAGGTTGTTACCTTCAGACTGATAAACGCAGCTTTCGTCTTCTGCCAAATTTCAATTTTTATTTATTTCTCTTCCACCCAATGTTGTTTAAGAGGCCCTTATTAAACAATTATCAATTTCAATATAAGGTTTTATTTAAGTATATTGCTCAAAAACTTCAGATAGAATCTCTACTAATAATAAAGGGAATGTGTGCCAGTGTATCGGTGTGTGTATGTCTTGGTGCTAGATAGAGCGATCTAGAGTCATCAAATTTTGCATTGATGTTCTTTAAAGGGTAGGAATTAATTCTAATAGTCTAAATTGGCTTAATTTTTATTAATTAAAAATATGCAAGATAAATCGCTTTCCAGAAATAATACAGAAAATATTGTTTCATAAAACGGTTTTATACCCTTTGAAACTTTTTTAAAATTTATTTAAAGATGCATACATTAAAATGTATTTATTTGTCTTGCAAAATTTTCTAGAACCTTGGCAATTTTTATAAAATTTTCTTTGTTTAATTTTCAGCAACAGATTTCATTGTTGATTTGAAATTCAAGCCGTGTTCGTTGTTTAATTAAATATTTAAACACGTAATTTCTTTCTATTGTTTTAAACAAAAAAGAAATATTCAGCGTAATATATGTAGACATATTTGAGAAAACTCGGAACCAAAAAAGTTAAAAGATAAATATAGTGGACATTTTTATTTTTAATAGTATTAAGATGTCTTGAGACTTCATTCCGTAATGATAGTTCACATATATATAATGAACAGAATAATTGTAAAAGCCTTAAAATAACATGGCATATCTTCTTGGTGGAATTATGAGCATCTTATTTCACCCGATGAAAGAGTAAATTATATCATGACATGGAAGATTCCCTCAATACTTCTAAAGATTCGGAGGGATGTATATGTGGGGGAATAGTAGGTTCCGTTCAGCTCTACATAACAAAATGTGTCGAACTCAAAGAAATTAGAACAAGATTAATTATGGATAGCGACAATTTTAACAAAATATTACAATACCATGAAAATTTAAAAATATTTCCAAAAATGCTGAAAAAGATTTCTACCCTTCTACCTTTTAAGATTTTTGAACTTTTGTTGGCCATTGTCTTCATAATCAAAAGCTGGATAGTTAATGAGCATAACAGCCAGTCACAACAATCCTTGTTTACACAGGTAGTTCTGTGGTAACATTTTGATTGGCTGTATATATATATATATATATATATATATATATATATATACATAGAAATATATATAAACTTGAAATGTGCTATCTCAAATTTCAAGTTATATATATATTCTTTCGATACCTTACCTAGCTGTTTCCCGTTGATTCCCCTTTTCTTCTTTGGGCTATAACTTCTTCCGACCAATGCGCTTTATTTTCTGATCGTGCATTTTGACGCTTCAAAAACCCCAGACCAAAATAACATCATGTTCTCACATGATAAGAAAAAACTATGTTTTTACAATGCATATCATTGCGCTGAATCAATTGTTCTATTATCGTTCCCTGTTTATTGTAGTAACTTCACCCTAATATCTCATTACAAACTAATTATCCCATCAAAATAGCCTAACTGCGGAATATAGTTCTTACTAATAACGGATAGCTGACTATTGCTAAACTATTGCGAAGGCAATTTAGAATGATCGAGAGACGGAGGTGATGGATAAATTGTTTAATTCTTCCGCTTGCTTCTTTATAGATCGAAATGTGGGTTAATTTTTGTCGCGCTTTATTCAATGCTCGAGCTGCCGAAGGAAATTCGTCAGAGTGGAACAGCGCTCAGAAAACTGTGTGGGTAGATGTTGTTAATTGCAAACATGAACGAAAGAGAACTGAAAGAGAACAGTTTTCCTCATTAGGTAAAAAAGCTGGAAGAGAACGTAATTTTTAGACTTGCATGTTGGTTTATTTATGCTTTATTATACACGCAGAAAATATGGTGATCATTAAAAATGCAATGCTGGTAGTTTTTTTTTTTTAATTTGTACTTTTCAGAACTCCTTAGTCGGATGACGTCAAATATGGAATTATATCCATAAATGAGAATGTTTTTACTTTTGTTTGTCATCACTGTTACTTAAAAAAAATGTTATTAATTAGAACAAGGCAATTTGGTATACTGCCAAACAGAGTTGTATGCTATTTTCTTTAATTATCAATGAAAGTAGGCTAAAAATCATCATTTTCGCAAAGATTTTTAAAACGCGCACTTTCAAAAATATTAAGTGAATATATTATTTATTGTAGTCGTCAATAAATTTAAATTTTCCACAATTTTGAAGAACATCTATGCTTCAGATCATTCCGATTTCGAACATGCCCTTTTATAATACTATATGTTATATTAATATCAATATTCCAGATTTCTGTCAAATGTTGTGCGAAATCTTTTAAGGAAAGTTTGTCTGACTGTATGCTTATGTGTACAGAACATCAGAAATACATTCGACTAAATGGTTATAACGGCAGTGTCTTTACTACGCAATTTGCGGGTCCACAGTTCCCATCTCAGAATACTGAATTGTGTGATATATTTTTATTATTTTTTAATTTGTACATTATATTCCAAACGAATTCTACAGTTATTGGGAATTATTCCAATAGTTACGCTTTAGAAAATAAAAACTTTTGATGAATATCTATAAAATTAATTCAATTTTTAGATATCAAGGTCTTGCACATGCTCAGAAATCGTAACTATTCACAGCATTGCGCTTTTAGACCAGAAGCTCATCATATTTCAAGCTAGGAAGGAATGGAAGGAATCTAAAATCTAATTTTGTTAAAATATTCTTGAAATGAGAGCTTATGTGTTAAATCCATAAATGTGGAGGTACATCTGTATATTCAAATACAGATATCAATTTATTAATCCATATGAATTATATCAATATGAACCATATGATATATATACCATATATATATACCATATGAACAAATATCAATTTATTAATCCATATGAATGAAATTTGAAATGATATTATCACTAAGTTTTCAAGCATGCGTCACACTTTGAACTCAGCAAATCAAAACATAAACATCTAAAATGTATGGTGAGTTTTTCTCAATATAATACAATTACCATATTGCGCCATGAAATAGAAATTGGAGGGGAGCACTCAAGGCCGGTTAAATATTGCATTAATTTCCCTTCGAGTTGTTCACTGATATTCAAGAAAATATTTTATATGATTTATATTCTTACTTGTATGCGCGCAATCGCCTCTATATATAGTAAAGCTTTGAAAAATATATGTTTTTATATATGTTGCAGCGTTTAATGTGTTAATATGCTATAAAATTTGTTGCACACTATTGCGCAATTCGTGTGAAACAGTAGTTATCTTCATTCATTACGCCGTTCTTTCAGGAAGTAATGGAAAAACTAATTAGGAGTTATGAAAGCTGCCTTCATAATTTCGAAAATTATATAGACTATCGGCTTAAAAATGTGCGTTTTAAAAAAAAATATCGATGAAAATTTCGTTTAAAATAATAGGCACTTTAAATTAGAAAATTGCGCTGTATTTTAAGCATAAAAATCTATGAAAGTCAAAATAAAAGACTACAAGTCAAAGCAAAGACAGCATTTTTCCTAAGTAATTAAAAATAATTACTTAAGAAAAATGGAACAATTGCACACATTTAAAAACACACCTCATCTATTTAGAATTAAAAAAATATTTATAAATTGCATGCCCACTTGTTATTTTTCCCACAGATTGTAATAATTCTGGAAAGTATACAAAAATAATAACTCCCTCGATCCATAAAAATAATCGCTTGTGTAAAATAAAACAAGATGCCTGAAATGTAATTTTACGAAATGATCATAAATCAAAGAAAATTGGAAGAATTCAGAAAGGAATGAAAGGTCACAAAAAAGGTTTTGAAACATAATTTCTCCAACATTAACAAAACTTAAAAAATATCATAACAAATCTAAATTCCTGTTCCTCAACACTGCACTGCATAAATATTTATTAATGAAAGGAACATATTTCACCACGTTCTTCGATTTTTTGAATTATCATTAATACAAAAAAGAAATTGTAGATTCTATCAATCGTGAAATAAAATCTTACTACTTTTACTCGACTTGAATGCTACTCTAAACGTGTGCTTAAAGCGCGTTGCAAATTAAGGATCTATGATGATGAACTCATTTATAACTTGACCAAGGACTACGGCCGTCAACCCGTTCGCCTCGCACGCGCGCAGCCAAAGGACGATTTTTCTTATTCTTTTGTTGTTTAAACTTTTGCGTCTCGAGTTTCAACTTAGTGAAAACAATGGTTAGTTTGTTTAAATGCCAATACATGCCACGATTAGTAGATTTATCTTTTTCAGTAGTATGCAAATTGAAATAGTTTTTCGAACTAGAACGAGTTCGTATAAGGATGTATAGAATACATATAGAGAAAATTGCAATATGTTATATAATTATTCTTACAGAGGCACTGAAATGTATTGTTTTTTGAAGATAATGTATGCAGGTATTTGTTAAAGGCGTTGAACTAATGGATGTCCGGAATGTATTTGTGTTATTGTATTTAATCGATTTCGCAGTTATTAATTTCACCTTCATTCTTTCTCAACGATTTAAAGTTTTGTACACAAGGATCATTAAATTTAATAAGATAGTAATCTGAAGAATAAAGAAAAAATTTTCTGAAACAAAATAACAATTCAATCAGTAATAAGAAGATATATATTTATAATAGTATGATTAATAAGAAATTGGGAAAGAAAAAAAATCAGATATATAAAAATATATCTACCTTGTTAAAAGCTTTTTTTTATCTATCATTTATTGATTCAATAGACATAAAGCCTCATTAACACCTTAGATAAGATAAAGCTATAAGTGAGTAGAGAGTAATGGAAGAAATAATAAATAATTTCAAAAAATCAAGTCTTGAAAATGATGTCCTATTTAACTTAATATTATCAGATGAATTAAATATTGATAGAAGATTACTTTTGATTCATAAAACTTATTTAAAATTTAAAATTAATTTTTCAGATTTAATCCTAAATTTACCGTTAAGCTATTTTTCAGAACATGAATCAGTAAGAAATAATTCAAATCAATCAAAATTTAATCGATTAAAATAATACACATAAAACCTCATTAACACCATAGATAAGATAAAGTTGTGTGAGCAGAGAGTAAAGGAAGAAATTTGACATGTTAGTAAAGGATGTCCCAAAATTAACGCAAGATTTGAGCTTGCCACCATTCGTGCAATAAAGTGTTCATTTGAACCCTATTAAAACACCATTTTACAGCTGATAGTTTAGTGTTAGTAAAAATGGATCGTTACACGATAGAATAACATGTTTTCATTGTTAAACAATATTTCAAAAATAATGAAAGTCTGGCGGCCACAGTTTGAAAATTTGAGAATTGGCTCCCGAGATCGTGTGATTTAACATCAATGGATTTCTTTTTATGAGGTCATTTGAAGTCAAAGTTCTATACCAACAAACCTACAACAAACCGTCTGTGCCAGCAAAGCCGTGCAGATCATCTACCCTTGTTATTACATATATAATCTTATCTTATATACTTTTCGATTCAATGATAATATTGCAATTTAAAGAAAAAAAACTATGTTTTTTTTATTTAATTCAAATGTTGTTCTATCGTGTAACGCTCCATTTTTACCAACCCTAAACTATCAGTTGTGAATTTGTATTTTAATAGGGTTGCCAGCACTTTACTGCACAAATAGGGGCAAATTCTTGCGTTAATTTTGATATACTCTTTACAATTTATTACAAAATGCCATAAAAACTCAAAAAATATCCTTTAATTTTCATTTTATGAATTA
>JAPMOR010035183.1:36084-55584 GCA_026543865.1 Argiope aurantia | reverse complement strand
CATACGGACTATAATTTTTCCATAAGTATTTTAGACAAATTTGGTAACAGGAGCTGAAAAATTATATATATATTAGGCTTAGTTAAAAGTATATGTACCGAATATAAATATATAAATATTTATCCTTTATATATTTATATCGAATATAAATGTATAAAAATAAAAATCCTTAGGGAGCTCAATCTGGAAGAGTACAAATAATAACCAGATGTTCATACTTTCATATTAAGGACAATGTGGACTTTGAAATAAGCAAAAACGGGTGAAAATATGAAATTTTATTTTTATTATTACCACAATATATGTTTATATTCAATTAAAAAGAGTTATAAAATCTATAAAACAAAATGAATATTTGAATATTTCAAATGAATATTTGAATATTTGAAGGAAAAAATACATTTTTATGACTTTTCCCAAAATGATATTCTAAATATAGTTTTAAATATCTTTTAAATGCTCCAGGTGTTTTAATTTTTGAGGTAATTAAATAGAATTTATAGTAAAGATTTTGTCTAAATATTAAAAGAAAATAGTTTTTTTTATTTTAAATGTCAAGATTTTTTAGATAATGAAAAGTCAATTTTAGTTTAGAAAAAAATAAAAATCTTACGAAGATTCAATGCGAGTGGACAGAAATATTTCTAAAAACCCTTTAATTGGAATTACAATATCATATACAATTTTGTTCCAAAAGAAATTCCACTGATAGCAAGGAAAAAATAAAACGCCTGTAATATTTTTAAAGCGTTAAAAATAAATATAGCTTTTAATTTTTTTAAATAATATATTTTAACCAATTTTTTAAATGTATTTGACATATTATATTTTAATACATATGCAAAAAGAAATTCATATCTCTAAGGGAAAAATTCACGAAAGTCCCTGAAAGAGTCTACCGTTCTTTAATTTCCCATGTTTGCGCTTCCGTTCTGAGAGAGTTCTCATAATTTGTATCATGTTCAGAAGACTATGCTGAATCTGAATTCCAATCCCATTTCTGAAACTTTCATTAAGCAGAAACGCCTTATTTCATTGAAAAATTGTTCGAAGAATTGATTCGATTCACTAGACGATTTGATTGAAACCCATTCTTCGAAACCCAAAAAAGAAACAAACTTTTCTGGGGATGGGTTGAGCTCAAGAAAGCGTTGGAAGAATGTTAGATATTCATTGTGAGACTGAATGTTTTGAATTTGAAAGTTATACTCAAGTAACCTTGAAAAATGCTATTTTCAAAATTTAGCTGTACGTCAAAGCAAAGGAATGTTTTGCAAAATTACACAAAGGGCTACCAAAATGTCTACTATTACAAAAGGAAGTAACTATAATTTCTGCTCCAGGAATGACACTGCCACCGTAAGCTGCTGAAATGAAAAAAAACATCATTGGAAATTATCGAACTTTCTCGCATACATCCAAATAAAGTGTTTATTTCTTTTCCCTCGAATAAAGATTATGCTCTTTGAAAAAAGCCATGAATGCCAAGAGGGCTTTAATTTTTAACGTGCTGTACATTTTGTGTTTCTTAATACATTAAAAGATACAGAGTCGGTATTTTGGAAGCCTTTTTTTTCAACCAGTTGAAACTAAATTATGACACAAAACTACAATTTCAGTAACTCGACAGCATACCAAGTTTCATTTATCTAAAACGACCTTTTAGGGTTATTGCATTTACATGCATGTGAATGTACACACAGATAGACAGTCAATCCAAGAATGGATTTTGACCAAAATCTGATCTGAATCTAGTCTTTGGAAGCTAAAACAGCGTACTGATTTTTATCCATCAGTCTCGCTTCACTTTTTAGTTTTAACACTCATTTCCTATCGAAAGGATAGATAGAAAAATTTCTCTGAGTAGATTACATTCAGAATTTCTCAAAATCTTTCAAATTTTATTTAAAGATCACATATTTAATTTCAGTAGTCTAGCTTAAGGCATTTTTGAGGTAGCATGTTCACAGACAATCAGACAACTCAGAAATCTCAGGACAACATTTTGGACTCAAAGATTTTTGAAAACTGAAGTTTTGTGAAAATTGAAGTCTGTTAATCAATGCCTGTTTAATCAACGACGATCAACTTCTAATTAATTCAATAAACAATGGCGACGTTTTCATTTTTATCATCCAATTTCCGACTGAATTTTCCCTCAAGCAAATACTTCCCTTTCATTGTTATTCGGATTTAGAACATTTTAATGACTCCTATACTCCTTAATAATCTGCTGATGTCTGGAAAAGAAAATAAATTAATCTCTACGATTTTTCAAGAAATTCTTTGCAATAATTAATAAAAAAAAATCTCTTTTAACAATGTCTCGAAAAAAATTCTTTTTATTCATTCATAAAAATTGTTTTCTCTGAGCAAGAAACGGAAGCAATGAAAATAAAAATAAGATACAAAACAAGAATTAAATCAAAGAAATGCCTTTCATTTTTTTTCTAACATATAACGAATTTATAAAACATAAAAAAACACAGTGAATTCCAGTTTTTTTTGGGGTTTTTTTTTATTTCCATATAATTTACACGTTCTTTTTCACAGTCTGAAAACTTAGCTATTGTTCCTTTCTCTTTAAATGTCAGAAATTTAAATAAAAATAAAATTTTATTTTCTGCCAAATATCACTGAAATTGTTTTTAAAAAACTTTCTTTCTGAGTTGTATCCATTCACTGTTTCGATGCATTTACAATTTCTGGTTTGACTACATTTATTCTTATAGATTTTCAATTCTGTAGAAACATTCCGTTTATCGCAAAATGACCTCAAAAATCAAACTTTGCAAATAATCTTGTTTCATTTTCAAACACTTACTGTGGTTAATATAACATTTCATGTATAGAACAGCATCTCAAGAATATAATGTGTAAAAGTTTTTTTATAAGATATCCTATGAACAGTAAAAATTTTGTGAGATGTAAGGCATATAAAGAAATTTTTAGGTCATTTGAATGTTGTGATAAAATCTGCATACACAAAGTGAATACTATTTTCATGAACTAATTTTAAACAAATATCATAAGTTAAATTATATTAATTTGAGTCATTTAGGATTTAAACTCCTTAACTGTTGTTCAGATAACTGAAAACCTCTTAAGTTTAAATATATATTTAAAAAGGTTTAGAAGCAACAAAAATGCATCTCAACACTTTAACTATTGTTCTATTAACTTAAAGTGTCAATGATGCAGCAACATTTTTTTTATAAAAATATTTTCAAAATTGCAGAGAAAAAGCTATAACACAACTCAACATCCAATGATCTCAATTTTGGAAACCTAATCAATAATTATAAAAAGATAACCAGAAATTTGTCTTGTTTTTATTAAGGGCATTAGATAGACCTTATTTTAATCACTTTATATCTGTATTGTTGTCTTTTGATCAAAATTTATTCAGTACTTTTTGAAATTCACTTGTTAAAGCGTTTTAATTTATAATTTTAAAAGAAGATAAAAACTTTTGCGTTCCTTGCGTATAAATAACAAATCGAACTCAATGATATTAAATACCATAAAATGATTTCGTTGATCATCGCTTTAATATAAATGTGGAATTGATATTTTCTTAGTTGAATAATAAAATTCTGTATTCATTTTAGATGCATCCTTAAATGCAATTCAAATTGCAATTTTTATTCCTATTTCTTTCCTTTTATAGAATAATTATTTAGTGCAGCAGCTGTTCAAAAGGACTGGACCGAATTAGAACAAAAGTGGAGCCAATCTAGAATTAATATTAAATATTTTGAAAAGAAAAGTAACTTGCATTTATAAAAAAAGAATATTTGATTTAAAATCTCCAAAAAATTTATTATTCTATTGAAACAAATCAAACGTTTGGATCTTTTTATCCATAATATATCGAAAGGGGACTATAAATGAACAACCTGGCGACATTTCTAATGACTTTTTTCTTAAGTAAACGAAACTAGTTGATTAACAGAATTTAGTCTATCACAAGAACTTAAATTGATTCAAAAGGGCTATAGAGAAGTATCTCAGAATAAAAATTGCATTTCCTAAGCGATACATTTAAGCAGTGAAGGGTTTCAGAGGGTTAGAATTAAACGTTGTTGCATTTTTTCTTAATCTAGTTAAAAAAACACAAAATTCTTACATCAAGGGCGTATAGTAAAAAACTTTCAATTCCATTATTGCTTTTGTAATCCGGTAATTTGCCAATCCGGTCTTCCAATAATCCGGCTTTTGTAGAAGAGCGAATGGAAAAGAAATACAAATCACAACTAATGGACCTTGGCATGAAAATAAACATGGATGTTACTTTTAAAATGTGATTTCCCCCTCTAAATCTCCTTTACTCCGCTCTTCCTATAACCTGACAATCTTTTAGTCTGACATTTACCGGATCATTGAGAGACTGGTTATCTGAACATATGCAGATGTTTTGTCAAAACCACGGAATTTGTAAAATGAGATAATAATTGAATTGAATTGAAAAAAAATCAACCCATGACAGTGCAAGTGATATTGAACTGATGTATATAATAGACTGCTGCTCAGGCAATTATATTTGGTATCATTTTTATAAACTAGCGGCCCTCAGTGACCAATAGGTTGTTCGTGATCAATATTTTCTAAACATTTCAATTAAATATTTTGTGTGATTATGTCTTAATGGCTCCCACTCTAAAATATTTTTAAACTACAAATTTTTATGAACATATTCTCCTGGTAATATTTTAGAAGTTTCATATAATTATGTATCATTGTGGTATGCATTTGGCTAATTTTTTGTCTGTATATTTATACATCCAATTATATCATAGGAAAGAGCAGCAATATTTAAAAGTAAATGACTTTAAACATTTTTCACCGTTGCTTGATTCTGAAATTTAAGGTTTATAAGCGTAACAATTTATATTTTCACATATAAGGACCCTTGTTAGCATAGCAATATTTAAAAATTTTTATTAACGGCATGCCTTATTTTAGAATTTAGTCAACATTGAAAAAAAAAACGAATTTTCATATCTTCATCCTTAGCAGTGAGGAAAAAGACAGGATGAAATGGAAGTGCTGTTGCAATAATGAAAACGAATTGCGTTTCGCTTAAACATTGAAAATACTATTGCAAAATATACTTAAAATGTTTCGTAAAAATTGATTAAAAGTAAAAATGTGTTATACTGTCAAAAAAATTGGTATCATGGAAAAAAAAATTTTAATTTTAAAATGTTATAAAAATTAATTTTTTGTTTATTAACATTAAAGCTATCCAGGAAAATGTAAAATTTAGCTTAATTTTCATCAAAATCTAATTAATTATTGTTTTTAAAAAATCGCTTTAAAATGCATATTCTCAATCCTCTGAAAGTATATATGTGTTTGATAGCTATAGGTCAAACGGTCTGCCCTGTAGAAGTGCCAATACACACACTCACATTTATTTACCTCTTTTGGGTTAGTAGAAATAGTGTAATTTTCATTGCAATATTTTATGCCCTTCGTAATATTTTGTTAAGTGAAATAAACATTGGCTTTGCTACTAAGATGGGTTGCTTTAAACAAACCCACTAACTCAACTGTCCTCTGTTCGATTAGATGATAGCTGCTTGATTTCTGATTGAGAAATCCGTACATTGCTTGTACTTCTGGAATCGCACAGAAGAGGAAGAAATTGATTCTTTCTTTTTCCGAGATTTTAACTTCGCTAAAATATATTTTCTTTTTGCATTTAATTTCTGAATTATATCCATCTTTTCTAATGAAACCTTTCAAGGAACACAATACTTACGTTTGATATATTTATGTCAAAATACCTATGTATTTAAGATTTTCGGTTTTATCAGACAGAACTAATTCGAACCGGTTTACATTAAATGTTATTGACAGCATTTAGAGTTAAAGACATTTTTATTTAGAACTTTTTAACTAATTCCAATTTTAACTCTTAAAATCAAACGAATAAAAATGTTTCTTGAATTATTCTGTGAAAGTTTATTAAGGCTATTAAAGTAGTAAAAAAATCATTGGATTTGCATTGCTGTTTTCATAAAAAATAGATAAATATGAAAATTTATTTATTTCATTTTTTTTTAGATTTTATTATTGTATATATCTAAATAGAACAAAATTTTCGAAATGTTGGGTTAAAATTACAAATCATACATTATAAATTATTACATCACATTATTATTAATTTTTTCATATTTATTGTCAAGCAAAAAAAAGCTTGATATTTTTATACTATTTTACAATCACATAATAAATGAAAATGAAAACCTAAGTGGAGTTAATATTTTTTTCAAATTTTTAAATGACTCATTCAAAGATAGATACATATTAATCGTTATGCTACTTTTAAAAGATATCGCTTCTGGTAAGGGTTTTATATTTTATGATAAAAATATTTAAAAAAAAATTTTGAAGGGAAAACTCATGAGCCGAATAAACATTTCGGACATAAATAAAAGTGAAAAAAATCCAGAAAAAAATGCAACGCCCTGTTATGAGGTTTTATTCATGCACATTGGACAGATTCCTATTAAAAATTCTCTCACTTACAAAGAAGCGCTAGAAACATAAAACAAAAGACAGGTTTCTTTGCCTGCCTTCCAAAACGGAAACACTACTAACCCAGAAGTGTTTAAAAACTCAAAAAACTTCTTCACTCTACGAACGTCGTATATTTTAACCGCTTCGCTGGTCACCTACTTTCCCAAATCCTCATTGGTTGTGCAGGTCACGTGGTAAAAGAACTTCTTATTACCTTTCCTCCGTATCATTCGCTAGAAAACCTAGCCCGCAAAAATTCTATTTTACTTTTTTACTCTCGGTTAAGCGTTGAAAGACTTTTGAGAAGCGCTTACTTTAAACGCGGGCGACCTCAGCAAACGTTCACAGTGGAAAAAGTGGTCAGTGCAGGACCATCAGACGTTATTTCACCTACGTTACAAACTGACCTGATTTTACCTTCTCCAAGACAGTTTTTCTTTCTATACTTTTTTTCTATTTAGTCCAATTTTTTAACTCTTTACCAGGCTCTGGCAACAGACCGGTTGATAGCCTGCAGGACTTTTTCCGATAAAACTAAACGGGATCGAGTCATTCTGTCGATAGAAGCGGTTTGTGTTTCTGGACTAGTTTCTGGTGAATTAGAGACTAAAAACGAAAACTAGATGATCGACTAGGTGTCAAAGGATTAATATAATTATTCAAAAGGACTGTATTTCATCTATTTACCAACCGTCACAAAGAGCATCATGGTAAGTGATAATACTTTTATCAATATGCGGAACTTGTATCTTAATATGATATTTTTCAAAATTTAAAATACATTAAACCGAATTATTAATGCCAATTTTTAACTGTTTTGAAATTTTTCATATTTTTAAATATATAAATTCAACGATAAAATTAATATAAAAATAATCCATTATATTAATCTACATAAAAATCTAATTAAATAATAATAATAATTTACTTTTAAATGTTCTGAATTACTCTGTGGACATTCGGAAAATAATATAGAACAGAATCGCAAAGCTATTTTTTTATTGACTGATTTGTAATATTTGTTGCTCTGGAATTTAGATATTTACACATTTATTTTCGTAAAAATCCAAAACATTTTAAATCAAAGTAAAAAATTACATTTAAAGCAAAGTTATAAATCTTTCTTTTATTTGTATTATATGAAAATCATAATTTACTTTTCTTCCATATGTTTAAAAGATATTTGTTGAGGGTTTTTTTTGCTGTTAATTTTAATATATTATACTGGAACTCGATTAGAGTACTTTAAACTAGCTTTTGGATTATAAATAAAAAATTACATCGATTGTACATACAAATTAAAATAGACTGCTTTAATTGGCTTAAAAATTATCCAGATTCTTATAAATATTAGTCAAATAAAATTACAAATATCAATTTTTACTCATTACATTTTCAGACTTAAAACTAATCACTGAAATCAATTTATATGTAAAAATATTCAACCAAAATGTGTCTATCTAAAATGTTAAAGCATTGAGATATTAATCATAAACATGCGACGAGGCGTACAATGGCTCCAAAGCAAATAGTTATTACTTCTATTGAATTCGCTTTTTCAATTTAAATATATTAATTACTTCAGCTGTATTAAAGACACATGAATTCTAATTGTAATTAATTTTTGCTAAATGTATGGCCTTGAAATACTTAGCTTTCGTCGATACTTTATAAGTAATAATACAAATACAGGTAACTAATTTCAAAAACAGCTTATTTTAAGTTAAAAGTGTATTTCACATGTACTGCAATGTATTTTATAAAAATCATATTAAAGAAATATTTCAGTAAACGGATTGGTTGCACGAGAAATGTAACAACAAGCTTGAAATGGTCCTTCAAAGATAGACGTATATTTTTATTATAAATATATTTGTACATTTTTAATCCTATAAAATTCTTCTGTTTTTAAATAAGAGTCATTCTTTTTTTTTATTCATCTTGAAATAGCTGATATTATTAGAGTTAATTCGCCGTTTTAGCCCGGGAAAGAAATAAAAAATATCTCAATTATTTTCCTATTACTGTCTTCTAAATTTTATACGATATATGGTATGGTTAACTGTAAATAATTTCTAATCTTTCTAAAAGTTTCTATCAATTTCTTGAAAAAAGAATAATTTAATCTCCGAAACAAATTTAAAAATGAATAATTTATTATTTCATTTCATACAAAATTTTACAATTATTTAACATTTAAATTAATAGATTGATAGGTTATCAGCCAAATGTATATAGTAGAGGATATTCTTGCTTTATATCGCTCTTTATACTACATAATAAGGAAGAATTTGAACTTAATGTTTTGTTCGCGTGTCTGCTGTCTCCTTAAAAGGCGTGCATACATCCTTATTGGATGTCCAGTTATTTGTGAATGAGTTCAGCTTAGAAAATTTTTCCTTATTTCCTTATTCATAATTTATTTGTTAGAATCGTCCGGCATTCTTACTAAGCATATCTTATAGATCGTTAATTACTCTTTTTGGGGATAAATGAGAGATCTTGGAGTTTTAAGAAATTTATATTGAACTATTTTCAAAATTTTTAAATATTTCAATCGATTCTAAAATATGTGAAATTAAAATCGACATTTAAAATACAAAAGCATATTTCCATCTTTAAATTTTTATACTATAATTATTTTTACTGTGAAAATATAGATAGTTAAAATATGTTTTAAAATCTACAATACAATTTAAAGAAATTTATGTCAACGTTTAATTCAATATGGAAAAAGTATGTAGTTTTAATACATTTTATTAAAAAAGTAATATATTGTATTGGAGAAATGATTATCTTATGGAGTTTTAGGAAATTTATAGTGAACCTACTTTCAAAATTTAAGTATTTAAATTGATTGTAAAATATGTAAAAAAATCGAAAAATACAAAAAATGGTTCAAAATACAAAAATACAATATAAAATTAAGCTTCTGTTTTTAAATTTTTATTAAATAATTATTTTTACTGTGAGAAGATAGATCGTAAAAAAATAATAAATAAAATTTTCTTATAACTGGAGCAATATTTTAAGAAACTTAGGTCAACGATTAATTCAGTATAGGAAATAAATGACGGACCCTTGTTACAAGTATTTCCAATAAAAATTTCTAAAAATAGTGTACATAAAAAATATACTCAGAGCCTTTATTTATAAGTATTAATAAATTACCATTTATTAAAATTATTATTAATTTACCTTTATACAGACAGAGATAGAATAAAAAAAGATATTTTCAAAGAACAATAAGTTACTATTGAAACTGTTAGTAGTAATGGATGTAGAGTGAGTTAAAATTTTGAGAATTAGTAATTACAGCAAAATTCAAAACGGAAGCAATGCAACAACTTAATAATCACTTCGTGAACAACTTAAAACTGCATTAAGGTAATTCCAAGCTTTCAGGCAAATTCTGATGGGTGTTTGAGAAAGAGTTATTGCAAAAAACGGAAATTCAAAACAATGTCACTACTACAATTTGCATTGTTGTTACGGACCAGTACTTACTAAGTGGTAGGCCACACCTAAATCCTTATTAACATATCATAATGACCTCGAAAATAAGAATGGAATTGCCGCTATCCCACTCATTTTCATGCAGCCGGGAATTTTTACTTTTAATTGATATGCAAACGATCTAATCTGACTTTCAGGCTAGAATAAATTAAATCTGTAAAAGAATCAGTTTTTAGAATTTGAAGTGATTCATTTATATTAGGAAAAATGGAGCCAGGTTTGTGCTAGATGTAGATATTTGATGACAATGTGAAATGTTAGACGAATCATTTGAATGTTAGATGAATTATCATATATTTTGTCTTATTATATGCACACAAGTGAATGAATACTGCCATTTAAATTTAGTAAGAAAATAGAGTCCATTTCTTCCTATATACATTCATAAAACCAATTTTTCTCTTACTGAACGATTGTATGAATGTTATTAGTTACGCAAAAATTTAATTGTTGCTTATTAATCTCAGTTAATTAACGAGAAAATATCTTTATATAATATTAATTTATATAATTATTGCCAGCAGAAATCAACTCTAATTTATTTTACGTATTTTACTAATAGAAATATACATTAATTTATTTTAAACATTTTACTAGAGGAAATCTACATTAATTTATTTTACTAATTTTGCCAATAGAAATTTGCATTGATTTTTTTACTCATTTTTTATTTCCATGAATATAAAAATATAATAAAGAGATATTTATAAAAGTAAAGTAATGGTAAGTACATCATAATTGATAAACAGGAAATTATTTAATTAATATAGTATCAAGTTTTGGGTAATATTTATAAAGTAAATAAAAATACATATTTCATAAAAAGATATTTCCCATTTTAAAAAATGTACTCTCAGTATTTTTATCACTAATGAGCGAACCAAATTAAAATTATTTGCGTTTTCTATGCATTTGATCTTATGAGCAATTGAAGTGAAGGCATTTTAAAGACTTAATTGCAATCCAAATTTATAGGAATATCTCCCTTAAATATCAAGCATGTAATAATCTTAAGATTTCGAGATCTTGATCGAATATAATAGAATTTAATTTGTTCTCTTTAAAGCAAATTAACTAGACAAAATTGTTACTTCAAGGTAATCGAGCGCTTGAAGGTTTAAACATTGCAAGTAGGTTTTCTATCTCAAAACATTCCACAATTCAATACACAGTTTATTACATTATATCGATACTATTTCCTTTGAATCTCCCATCTAATAAAATCTAAAAATTTATGCTCAGAATTAGTTTACCTAAAGGATTTATCGATGCAAGTTATATCTGCTATCTCTTTCTTTTTTAATTTATCAAATCAATTCCTTTATTTTTTAATTATATTATGATTAAGATTTCTAACCTAGCTAACTATATATATATATATATAGTCAAAATTACTAACTTCTAAAGCTCTATGTTATATAAATAGATTAAATATGAAGCCATGTTAATTTTTTGAATACAATTATTTTTTTATTTCATTTTTAACTATACGAAATTTTTTTTTTGTTATTTTCCTTTTCTTATATAATTTATGTTTCAGATGTTTAATTAATTTTTACTGGTTTAAATTGTCTTTTCCATGAATAAATTCGCTTAACGGATTGATTTATTTTAAGTGTTCTGATAAAAAAAAAAGTAGCTTTTTCTTATAACATTCACATATGTAATTTAATTTTATAAATTCTGATTTAAAATTATTTTACAAGTTCAAAATAAACTTGAGTTACCTATGTGCTTAATTCTATTTCCTTTTTTTAAAGCTAATCTGAAATTAAGTAAACAGTAAGCAATTTACTCGCAGTCTATATCTGAGAAAAAGGCTATAAAAGGAAGACGATATTTTTTTTATCTACAAGGCAAGCGTGCTAATTAAATTCAAAAGAAAAACCGAAACCTAGTGGTCGTTGACACGGGCGTCTCTTTGCGATTCCATCCCGGCGTATCGAATCATTTACAACGCTTCGTTTGTCGGCATGCAAAAATCTCTCATCTTGGCCTAATACTAACCAGGAAAATAATTTATTGTGTCTTCCTAACGCTTCAGTGGAAATGAAAGAAACAAGGCAGATCCATTGCAGTGACATCTAACATGATCCCATTGGTCAGAGACCTCGAAATTGACTTTTGATAGAAAATATCGTGACAGTCGCTGACTAATATGACCTCGAACATTGCCTTCAAGGTCAGATTTACCTTAAATATAACAGTTCGACTTAGTACATATCTAAATTTTTATTCAGAAATTTAAGATAATTTGATTGATTTCATTCTTATGATATTAGATATACAATTCTGAAATTGATTGATTTCATATAGTTCGTATTTCATTCAGCAATTAATAAGCTTAGTAACAAACCTTTCATCGATTCATATCAATAGTATGCAATATTCGAAAATATAATGACATTTGAAATAAACTATCGTGACAGCGGCTGACTAAATATGATCTCGAACACTGTCATCCAGGTCAAATTAACCTTAAATATAGCAAGTCTACTTCATAATGCATACCTAAACTTTTATTCAGAAATTTAAAATCATTTCATTGATTTCGCCTATGTGATACTGTATATACAATTCTAAACTCGATTGATTACATATAGTTCATGTTTAAATCAGCAGTTAACAAGCTTACTTATGAATCAATGAAATATTTGTTACTATCTATAGTATACAATATTTGAAGATACGATGGTTCAAAACAATAACAAAAAAACATTAACTAATCTGGAACTGAGTATTTATATATAAAAATTATTTTAGATTTAAAAGTTATTCATTTTTAGGGTACATTTATATTTTATCGTATCTTTTTTCCATCTTGCTTTGATCTTTTTAAAATAATAAAGACCCATTGTATTGACAAGAGGCACAAATCGACTGCTCAGAGGGGACTCGAAACTGATTTTTAGAATAAATTGTCGTGATAGTCTCTGACTAAGACGACCCCGGATTTTGCAATCAAGGTCGGCAAATCATAATTAGCATTCAATTGTTTGTTGTATTTAACAGGTAAATGCTTGATCGTGAGACCACTGCAAATTTTTGATTAAGTGATTGATTTTATCCAAGAGTCATCGGATATTTTTTCTTACCTTGCCGAACCCGTTATATTATCAGCTGCATGAGATCAGTCCATATTCTTGTCTAGATTATTCTTCCTTAATGAGTATATTTTTTCCTCATATTTATTTTTGCTCAACTGTAATATTTCAAATTAAGAATTAATACATTCAACTTATTTTTACTTAATTGCTTGTATATTTCGACAATTTATTCAAATTAACGACTATATACAGAGAATATTAATTTATCGCAGGAATCATCCTACTGTTGCCATGCTTAGCAACAGACTAAAATAAACGAATCTCCTAAATTTATATGCAGAATGTGTTCTTCCCCTAAGCGTTCAACACGTGCAGCAAGATCATCAGAGAAAATCATGAACTGCCGTCATACATCGCAACGGCTTATAGGTTAATATGACTTTCGGAATGGTTTCTTTCCCTATATAGTTCAATTAGTCGTTAGGTATGATGAAGTTTACTTTTCATTGGCCTTGCACAATAGTGAATTGCTGGGTTTTTAATTGCGTATTATTGTGCATAGAGACTATTCTTTGTCACTGTCAGCTTTCGGGACCTTGTCCAGGTGTATCACATACAATTGCTTGGCTCACCTTTAGAAAATATTGAAAAGCCACGAAACGACAATCATAAACCGGTATCATGAATAAAAAGGGTTTATGAGTAGAAGTTCAATTAGTCATTATATGTAGTTTATTTTTCATTAGTCTTATGCTAAACGTTTCTTGGGCATCAGATTTGTTGTTATCATACTTAAGAGCATATTCCTAGCATAGGTCACTATTTTATTTTGATCTATTACAATTATTTAGAATAAACTTTGATCATAGAAGAATTCTATCTTTCAATAGGTACAAATATAGATTTAAATCTCTCATTTATTTGAAAGAAAAAAATGATCTGAAAGAAAGCCGAAGGAAAGTATACCAAAGATGCCAACAAACTGCAACAGCTTAATTATAAATACAATACTAAAAAGATTTCATAGCATAAAAGGTTTAAAGAAGTATAATCGAGGAATTTCTTAGCGTTATATTTATCTAAAAATCTTAAATTCAAATCCAAATATTTTTTATTTTATTTTTTAATCGAATGAAAGTATCGAATCGAAGGAATTAAAGATTCATGTTCTGAACCTTTAATTCAAAACTGAAAAACCTAATTTTAATAACATAAAATCTTCCAAAAATTACTAAAATAATCATTTCAATTCTATGTAAATTACCACTGTTTGCCTTTAATGAATGTAAGTAACATAAGGAATATATTAAATAAAATTATTCAATCTTAAAACTGAACTCTGGTTTTAAAATGTTTATATGTTATGTAACATTGCATAATTTCTTAATGAGTTTTACTGTGGAAAATAATTCGACCAATAGACGGAAGTTGCTAAAAACAATTTTGTATATAAATTTCTAGCGATAATTTTTAAACAAATTATTATAAAAAATGGAGGCATTTAGGTGTAATTAACATTTATTTCTCGAACAATTATCGCCATAAAATTTAAACATTTGACTAACTATACAGGTTTATATAATGATTGATGAAAAAAAATTAAAAACAGGTAGTGAAATTCTGTTACAGTAGGTACAAGGAAGTTTGTAAGGGAAAATTTTACCAATTTACCTGTTATAAATGTAAAAAAAGACAGAAGGAACCTGCACTTAATTAATAAAAGTTGATAAGAAATGCATCCGACAATCAATCAGGATATTTCACACTAGTTTGTTGAAGGTTAAATGGGTGAAATTAAGGAACTTTGAAAATTGTTCTTCAAAAAATGAAACATAGTGGCTTTAGAGGAAAGTGGTGCTGATTAATAAATACGAATTAATGATTGCAGTTGTTTGATTCAGAAACCAGATGGTGAATATTGGTTTTGTGTAATTTCAATTCAATCTTTAATATATAATTTGATGCTAATAATTGCTTTAGCAAAGTAATTTTAAGTATCAAATTCTTATTAAAGCTGTATTATCTTAATAACCTTACATCTGTTCTGTTTACTATATACATGAATCTTTCAAATGAATTCAAGGTATAATAGTCATTTAAAAAAATATTTGTTTATTTTTTAGTTGCGCGTTTCCTTTCCTATTACAGTAACTTTATTTTCTTATTTCTCACGTATACTGCACAAATAAAATTAAAAATTTATCTTGCTTATATTTCAATAGTGAAAAAAATGATGATACTACTAAATATTTGATAAAAGGATTAAATCCATTTGAATTTTATTTCAATAATGGAAAATAATCTTAAAAATTCTATAAAATCAGATTTTTAAAATTTGTCATAAGTCCGAAAATGGCGATTAGCGTCAATGAAATGAAATTTTTTATAATGTGAAAATCCTTTTTTGTTACAATATTTCCGGAAATTATTGCGGAAATAGATAAAATTACGTTTAATTGATGATCAAATGAAATTCTAAATTAATTTTCAACAATTGATGCATTGTGCACATTTCTACTTTTCAAAGCATATTTGTGTCAAATTTTGCCAAAATATTAATAGATAAATGTGTTTTTTTTTAGTAATAGTTTGTCGCAGTTCAAAAAAGTCCATAGATCTTGAAAAATTAAAAAAAAACTCTTAGATAATAGGCATAATATAGCTTGTAAAATTATTATAAAATCAAAGTATATAAAATTATCAGATAAAACTTATAAAATGGGAAAAGAATATTGAAGTATTTGAAGCATTGCTATTCGTGAAAAAGTAGGCTAAGAGGTACGATCAGACTGAAAATAGAGAAAAGAAAAAAAACAGTTTGAAATAAAAGAATATTTTATACACAAACAAAGATATAAAAATTCGTTTAAAATAAAATGCCATTCTTGAAAAAAGACAAATGAAAATGAATAACTAAAAATATTTTGTTAGGAATCCAGAAATTTGTAAGAAAAAGTACAACAAATTTTATGAAATAGTAATGTAAAAAAGTGCGCATTCGAAGGTGTGAAGTAACATCTGGCTTTTCGTCAAGATATTTAAATGTTGAGAATCGTTGAATTTAACAATATGAACCGATCTTGAATAATAATCATTTAGTCTATTCTATCCTGTTCTAAATCTTGTGCAAGTATGATATTTTTTTCGTTTCCGTATTTCTAATGTGTATGTGTATGAATTCAAAATGCAATTAAGAATCATTGGTCCAACTAAAATAATAAAAATCAGAAATCTGGCACTTCTGATTGAAAAAGTAAGCAAGAGTAATTGAGAGAGTAGTCAGTGAATAGCTGAGTATTAATGTTTTGGATTAGTTAACTAAAGCAGGGGGGTTTTTTAGCAACTACATTTAGTGTTAATAAATTTTTAAAGAATTTTTTATGGTATTTTTGTCAGGATTCAAGTGGTCTAGATTCACTGAAAAATATGATATCCAATTTCTGACATCACCACTGCACTGTGAATTGAATAAATGAAACGGTGAATAAATTGAAATAATTCTCATAACACCATAAAAATGAAGAGTTACCAATATTCTATAAAGTGGTTTGTCATAAAAACGCCTTTTTTGAAAGCAATTACAATGCTGTTTTAAAAATTGTTTTATAATTAATAAGTTATTATTAGAATAACCGTGACTACCAACAAATACTACCATCCATTGTCCTTTACCACTGCCCTTTTGGGAAAACTAAATTAGGTTTTTTTATTATTATTATTATGATTAAAGATGTACGAAACTTTTCAATACATAATAATGACAAGCTAGGATTATCCATCTGAACTGTTACCTAAAATAATTATTTCCTGTGTCGCAAATGATTAAAAATTGGTCCGTTTAAAAAAAAATTGGGATTTCTAGCCCATTTTACCATTTTCTTTCTTTTTATAAAACCGATAAGAAAAATAAACTCGTTTTTTTTGTTTCAATTTATTATAAAGCACTTTCTAACCAAAAAAATTCGAAAAATCTAAATAATGTACATATGTTTGAGAGACAAAGTATCTTGATTTAAAAAGTATTCGGGTAAATATATATATAGTGAAGGATTATATTTCAATACATATATTTATTGGTTTTCTAACAAAAAAAGTTAATCCTTTATGAAAGAAAATCATTCTTCACACTTCTGATCTATTAACCTGAATGGAGATTTTGTTCAAAGCACATTTTTCATGAAATGATTTTCTAGCAAATTATATAACTAACTATCATATATTAATGTTTCTATCTTTTTCCAATAAACATTTATCTAAAGAAATAGTCTAAAATTGATGGAAAACAGCTGCGTTATAAAACAATTTTAAAATAATAAATTATATAAATCGTAAGTTTGAGTTTTACATAACACTAAATAAAGTTTTCATACCTATATCAAAAATTTGTTGAAGAAATCTCATCATTATATTGCTTACATACCTAAAATAAACTTTTTTTTACTTTTAAATTTGTTCTGTTAATAATTAAAATAATGCAACTGAAGAATGCACCACACTTACATATATGAACCTTCAAAGCCAAAAAAACGAATGTTCTATAAAAAGCATACTATCCTTCGAGAAAGAAATGTCTATAATAATAAAAACACGTTTTCTTCTTGAGCGCCGCGTTCTTTCTTAGGACCTTGGAAGGATTAAATGTGGTCACCTAATTTCGTTGGTTAGTTAAGCGGTTTATAGAATTTATGTGGCATTGTCTGAATATTTCACAAAAAGAGCAAAAAACTAATTATAGCAGTGTCCTTAACTGCTTCTTTAGTCTAATTATGGTAGTTCATTATAAATTGATTCTAATAACACTTGTTTCTAAACATAAGAAATTTATCTTTTAAACAACGTTGATTATTAAAATTTGTTTTTATGTAATAAATGCTGCGAAAATATTTAAATATTAATTATCATATATTTAGTTTTATATTTTATATATTGCTAATTTTTAAATAATATTAAATTTCCTTAAAAAATGAAAATATTTTTAGAAGGCTCTCTGGCAACACACATTTTCATCTATTCTAAATCTTTTTAAGAAAGTTAATAACTGAATGTAGCAGATAATTTTTACCGCAATTAAGTTAATAAAATTATTTTTGATTGATAGAATCTGAAATAATATTTTTTAAATTTATTTTCACTTTTTAAAAATCATTCATCTTTATTTTTTAAAGTTATATATGTTTGCCTATATATAAGATTTTTTTTCTAATTTTTCTGACTGTCTCTATCATTATGTATTTGCAGTACATGTATCTACTAATGCCGTATTATACAGATTTAAGCTAAGACTTCAGAGTCTAACACCGATTAGATGGCATTTGAAGCTATTTTAAAGCTTTGAATGCGGTTTCTTTTACTTGTCAATGCAACAGTAATTATAAAATTTTAAAACTACTGCCACGTTGCATATCATCGACATTCTTTTATTTTTCTTGCAGAAATAATTCTGCATTTCTGAAGGCTTGTGTACAGTAAATTAAAAATAACTTTTAACCAGTTTGTAACGTATTGAACAAAAGCATACTATATTTTCTTTGAATTTTCAAAATTAATTAAAAATGTATTAACTATTTGATGAAATCAATTAATAATCGCATGTACATGCTAAGGTACTCTCATAAACTTAATTTCGACATTCATTGCTCATTTAGTAGATGGCAAAAAAAGAATATGATATCATAAAACAGTGTAAAAAACATATAATTGGATATTAGACAACATAAACTGTTTTGTTCCGCACATAAATTGATTTTGTTATATACATTATTATAATAGATGCCGTCTTTATCATTATCGAACCATTTTGCATTTTATAATGATGTTCTCTTATTGTAAATTTTGAACTCTATCAGCCTCAATTTTTTTACTTTTCAAACAGATATTTAGTTTCCTACTGATATTTATTTTCCAAGAAAAAGAGCATCATATCAAAACATTGTACGATAATCATTGTTCGGTAGATCAGTCAAGGCAGCAACCGGTGACCCAGGGATTTGATTTGCTCAACCATTCGATCTGGAAATGTCCCAAATAGCTAGACACTCCGCATTGGTGTATATTTAATTGAACAGCACGCGTGCACACACATTGTGTATGAAATACTTCTCACACAACATTTCGTTTAACATTTTTCTAGGATCAGATGATAATCTACGAAGAATCCGATTCATTCGGTCACGTTTTGAAGCATCCTGATGTTCTTTAAAGTGTGTCACTACGGACTTCCTGCGGAGAGGAACAGCTTAAGAACGCGATTTGTTAGACCGTGACATTTTGAAACATATCGTTTAATACCCAGAAAGATTTGTAATAAAGTTTACTGCGATGATTTCCAATTGTTCCATTGAGAAAAACCAGCTTATTGTTAGGCACTGTTGAAGGAATTATTTATTATTATTATTTTTCTTTTGAAAGA
>JAPMOR010035183.1:0-35684 GCA_026543865.1 Argiope aurantia | reverse complement strand
ACATATTTTTGTAAAGTGGAAAATATTATAAATAAGAAATCAGTTATCTAATTAGCTTCCTATTTCCCTTCTTTTTCTTCCAATTTTGGAAATATGCATAAGTTGTAGAATTTATTTTTTAATAAAGACAGAAATTATTTGCTACATGGTATTGTTTAAAGTTTGACTCAAAATGAAAACTTTTAAAATAATCAATGATAGTTTCCTAACAAGCGTGGTTAATATTTTCTCTTTACGAAAAACAAAATTTGCGCAAGTGAATAAAATTTTTTCTTACCTTGTTCAAACAGATATCTTGGTACAAAGATAATTTCTATTGAAAGCAAAAATTGTTTTAAAATGATTACGAGACATTTATCGCCATCGTGAAACTAACGCAAAATTCAATTATGTGTCATTGCAACGTATGTTATAATTAAAGCATTAAAATGCAGCAATCATTTTCTGATGTTTCTCAAAGACGTTGCATGTAGCATGCATTCTTTGCAATCGTCAATTAAAATATTGAAATCCCAAAACTTTAAAAGTCAATTCGATACGACCTTATATTTCAAGTATCACTATCAATATGTTTCTGTTTTTAAAAAATTAGCTTAGAAATTGAATTTATGTAACTAAAAAATTGCAAAATATAGAATTTACAACAATATTTCATAACTCATTTAGAACCAATGTAACCAATGTTGTCTTCTATAAGCATCTTTCTTAACGTTTCGTATTGATAAAGGCAGTTTCAAAAAGATGTAAAATATTTAAATGCAATAAATAAATCAAGGAAGCAAAGCAGGAAAATTTGAAACAACCAATTTTCAATATTTTCTTTCTTAAGTACGAATGAAATTAGGCGGTACTGTGTCAGTATTGTGAGAATGTGCCGAGATGTATTTTTTTACGAATTTTAGACAATGAAAACTAGATAGTCTTAATCATGGTAGTAATGAATGGTAATCAGAAAAATTGCTAATTTTTCATTATAATGCATATACGTATACGAAATTGTTGATGCATTCTCAGATTATTCGAAGGTACCCGTTTCGATTGCCTTGTAATAAGAATTAATAATTTTGTGATTTAATTAATGAATTTTTAATAAATGAGTAATACAAATAATATTAGAAGCAGGATATTCTTTTTACACATTTAATTTTTTTTCAGCTAGGACAATAAATCTATAACTGTGAATGAACGGTAGAAAGTTCTTTTAAACAGACACGGGAAAACTTTTAACTCAAACAATTTTGATAGATTCTATTTTGTGTCACATCGTGAGTACATTATATTATATTCTAAGTGATATATTTTATGCACGCCTTTAATCGTTAGAAGCACATAACTGAGGTCTTTTGTATCTAGATTGAATCAAATTTACAGTATTTGAAAGAGTAAATTTTGGACTGTATTACCTAGGTAAATTTAATTTTCGAATGCTTTAAGTAGGAATAACGAAAATTAGCTAACTAATGAACCATCATTGTAAAAATTGAACTGTGATATCCAAAAATCAGAAAAAGTTTTGTTTTGATAGTTTATGTAGATGAAAACGTATTCCAGATCAACGAAAAAGCAATGGTATTGATTATATATTCTTATCAACTATTTGATTTCTTATAAATTCGCTTAATATTTTGAGATTAAACCTGATAAATAAAACATTTTATGTAAACATGGTAATATTATCCTGAGGTAGAAATAGAACGGATGTTTATCTGATGCATTTGAAGCATCCGATTACAAGATGTTGCAAAAAAAAAAATTAAAAAAATAGCTTAAATTGTGAAAGACAACAACATGCCAAAATGGAACAAGCAGCTGAAGTCAAGAGTGCTTCGAACTTGGAGCAGATCACGTGATTTCCAACCATGCATATCTCGTGCACTGTGGTGGCCGATTACCCTACTAAATGAAAACCTAGTCACTCTGACTTTTTGATGAAGTAAACGGTTCGCAGAGCAATCTGGAGTTTGCCAAACATGGTTCACTTCAGATTTCGATTTGTGCTCACGATTGTTAGAATAAAATAAGGGCCAAAAGGTGTTCGACCTGAATAGCTTCCCATCGCAAATTACTTTCTTGGTGGGAAAAAAATGTCTCGATTGATCGTTAGAAAACTAAAGAGGTTTTTAATCTTTCGGCAATTGCTTTTCACACTTGATAAAGAACAATTGGCATTTAAAAAATTACATTGTGTCAATATTCTGATGTGAATTCATTCTGGAAATTGACTTATAAACAGTTTAATTACTCAATTTCCAGAGTAGTTTTTGGAATTAATGATTCTAATTATCTGCTCCATTTAAATTTCTGGAATCATTGGTAAAGGAATTGCGCATTAAGTGTAACTGCACTACTTTGAACTCTTTGGTTTTTTGTTGTTGTTTGTTTGTTTCGGGGAGATTGACTCCATAGCTTATTTCAAAAAGGGTGGATTAAACTTAATTGAAACTCCTTAGGAATTAAAAATATATGTCACAAATAAATTTAAGTATTAAACATTTCTGCTCATTTATCGAGTGTTCAAGAAAACGATTCTGAGCATTTGAAATTTTTTTTTAATTTATGAACAAGAACTACAAATCCCATAAATGAAAGCAATTTCAGGGAATTTCTTGACTTTTATAACTATTGGGCTAAATACCTAAGGCGAAAATTTTTTCATTAATCAGCGTCAAATGACCTTTGATAATTATAAAATTTTCAATATTCTTTCAAGATGATCACGTTTATAAGAGTCGAAGCTTGTTAGTGTCATTAAGTCATCAATTCACTACATTCAAACATATGTTAAAAGTTACCTAAACATTCTTAAATTAGTATAATGTGTCTTTTAAATGTCCTTTTAAATAACATTTTTAGAATAAAATTCATTTTAATTTACGTAATTTATAAATCGATTTCAAAACATAAAAAGTTAAAATTTTATTAAAAAATATTTAAATATATAATTTATGCGAGTAGCTAAGACGTACTCTTGGCCCTAGTTGGCGCTACTAAAACAAGAGAACGCTCAATCGGCTTAAAATCGCTGATTTCGTCAGCGAGCTTGTCCATGGTAAGTGCCATTATAAACAACAACAACAATTTATTTTAAAGGTTACACTTCACGCAGTTCACAGAAATTCAAAGTCAGACTCAAAGCATACCACAAATGTCAGCTGTCACAGATAGGGGTATTATTCCTATGAATCAAAACGCATGCTCCAATGTATTTCATATTTATGAAATCATTCACAAAAAACGTGACAACTAGACCATGAGAGATTTTTTTTTCTAGCTAGAAAAACAGTAAATAAAAGAAAACTTTTTTTCGCAAAGCGGTCTTTCAACTTGCCATTGTTTCCACCCAACAAAAGAAACAGCCACATCCACTGCTAAGTGATAATTTTCTTTCTTTTTTTTTTCAGGCAGCAAATTACTGTGGCAATAAATTATATGTCCCGCGCCTACTTCTAACACTGCTTGAGTCTTTTGTTCAGTATGTCCTTTAATTTTCACGCCTATTAAAATTTGATGAACTCACTAAACTTGGTGGCTTCATATTTTATCTCCCTTTTGTCACGTAGTACCCAGCGTAAAAAAGACAATCAATCAGCATTATTTTATTTACCGTAGCTTTCAAATGAAGGCACAAACTTTTAAGAATGATCTGTTTTGTTTTATTTTGAATTGTTTTTTCCTGAAATCAATCATCTATTTCTTCCGCACTTTTTAGGTGAGTAACTAAAAAGTTAGGTAGTTGTTTTTTTTTTTGTGTGTGTGTGTAGTCTGTACCGGTTGTTTATTTCACGCATTAATGAATAATTTTAATGCATATTATCCTTGTGCCATATGATTTTCTATTTGTAAAGTATTTCCAAATGAAAAATTGATTTCAAGTTTTTTTATACTCAAAGATAAGAGCTTAAAAATTAGATATAAAATACTATAGATTCTATTACATAAATTACAAATTCCCAACACTAGAAAAACATTAAGTACATACATAAATTACAAATTCACAACAATAGAAAAGCATTATGAAAATCTCAATACATAGTAAAAACATAAAAAAAGGCAAAAAAATATGTGATACTTCAAAATAAGATAAGTCAAATACATTATTTTATCACATATTGTATTATAAAATATCCTTTTTGATCAATAGATGCAGTTTTCCTATATATATATACCGCTATAAAAAATCTTTAAACAGTATTCAATCTTCCAATTTTTTTAGATTTTCGTACTTAATGTTCTGAATCAATTCTTTTGAAAGTTATATTATTATCATTAAAAGACAGGATAAAAATAATACTGTGATATGGTATATAAATATGAAAAAAATACAAATAATATATGATTATGCAAAAAATACAAATATGCTCTTTTCCTATATAAAATGATATGAAAGTCATCCCATATCAGCTTACAGATGTGTATTAAGAAAGGCATAGGAAATAATTCAAAGCTAAACCGAAAATAACACGAGGCAACCCTTAACTTTCATAATTTAAGTTTCAGTATCAAAAATCATAATTCATTCTTTGGAATGCCAATTTCAGCCTAGAATCAAAATTGCGAAATATTAACTGACTGATGAGAATTGTTGAAAATTTGATTAATGAAAGAAGACTCGTTTAATTATTTTATTATATCAAAAATTTTAGCCAGTTTACTAAATACGTAAATATAATTTGCAGAAAGATGATATTTAAGTAAAGATAGTAAAAGATGGCTTTTTTTAGTTTGAACATTGTCGATGAGCATGGGCCTTTATAATGTAAACCTTATTCAGGTAATGCAATCAGACAACAATATGGCCTGGTTTAACTCGGATATCATGTGTGCCGTTATTATATTCTCTTTATTTCTACCTCTCAATGTGTGCGTGTGCGTGTGCGTGTGTGTGTGTGTGTAAAGAAGAAAGAGTTCTCAGCGAAAAAAAAATTCATCGAATAATTTTTTTTTTAATATCATCACGAAAAAGAATTCCATTTTATCTTTTTTTCTTCTTATTCTTAGATTTTTAATTGCATGCTTCAATTTAAAATTAAGTTTAAATAAAATTTTAACATCTTCTCATCCATTGAAATTTAGCCCTTATTTATGTGGCACATAGCAGCCTTTGAATTAGACAAAGCTTTTGTTAAAAGCTATGAACCATTTAGCAGTGGCAAAAACTGATGTTATAGTAGTTTATATGATTGTTTCGGTAATTGCTACTGGATTGTATGTAGTTTCGGCAATTGCTACTGGAAATGTACAAACTTTTCTTTACCTGGTATTTGGAAAAGGAGAAACTACTGAATATTTTTCAAACTGTTTTTTCTTGATTACGCACTTTTCAGTCAGTGCCGCCAAAACTTCCAGAGTATTCCCTGCGGTGAATTGTCTTTTGCCTATTCTTTGCAGCCAAATTTACCAAAGAATTTTGGACAACGTCACAATCGCCTGACAAGTGATAGGCGTTCCCCAGCATTATTAGAGCTTTATTCGGTTTTTTAGGTCAAGGTTAGACAGAGGAAAGGAAAAAAGTAAAGCAGCCTCAACATTTCCTGTTCTATAGAAGTGGACGGCATAAACACGTGCTTGTGGCTTGTTTTTGCCTTGGGATGTATCTTCAAAGATACAATGAAATCTGCTGAATTTACTAAGAGAAAAGCAATGCTTTATTTGTAATAACACGTTGCTTCCCATCCTCTTTAATAAAACAGAAGAATGATATTATTGGCATTTTGCAGTATATTTGGTTGTTTTAATGATCACCAATATTATTATCACCAGTAATGCACCAAATTTTAAAAAAAGTTATATTGCTTTTTTTTTAATTTCTCGTATATTGCAGCATTTTCATTCCAGAAAAATCCAATAATCCCAAAACTTGACCTCAAGAATTTTATTTATATAAAAAAGTCATATATTTTATTTTCATGCTGACATATAAAAAATTCGCTAAAATATAATAAGTTGTTACAAAAGCAAAATAATAAATTAAGCCCTTTTAAAATATTTTAAAACATGTATAATCATCTGAAAACATATTCAAAGAGCTTTTGTTACTTATTTTTATCGTTTCCATAAGAGAATATGAAATTTAATTTGTTAAATATTTTATATTTTTCCTTATTATGCCCCACTTCACCGAAATTATTTTGAAAACAATTTAATATATAATTAATTGACGATTAAATGCTATTTCTATTTGAAAATTCCCAAATTCACTTATTAAGTTAAGCTAATCGTAAAGATACTGAAATAAAACTGCATGAAAAACTGCACGATGCTTAAAACTAATATATATATATAAGTTTTCAGCATCGTATGAGAGAGAAATTAATAATGACAAAAAAACTGTGGATTTAATCATTTCTGATATTATTAGAAGAAAATTTATAAATCAGCATTTTCTTTCATACTAATAAAAACAATTCTATAATTTTTGAAGGATTAATTGCTTCTTATTAAAATTATAAAAGTAAAATAATCTATAATTTATTCAACTGAAGATGAATTTTAAATGTGTAAGGATATCTTACGCAAGTCTATATTTTTATAAAAACAAATGAAACGTTTAAATTATATTAAATTATGGAATTCGTTTACCAAATAATTAGATTTAATTCTTATAAGATTAAAATTTTTAAAAAAATTATAGCATATTAGTTTATACTAATAACACAATACATTCATAGAAATATTCGTAATATTTGTTTTTAAGAATTTCAATAACCAGTAATTTTAATGTTTTAAATAGAATATGAAATTTACCTTGTCGATTCTGAAAAATACAGCTCTATTTTCCTCAGAACTTCAGCAGCGGAAATCTCACACATTTTAAAATTTGATTACCATACAAAACAGCTCTACTTAATAATATCAATAATGATTAAATCTACCGTTTTAAATTCTTCGGAAATAGACCAACGTTTATCTGGGAACAGAAAGGTCAAATAAACAATAATTTCAAAAATAAAGCCAGGAAACTTAATATCCAGTTCTTCTGTAAAATCTATAGTCATAATTGAAAAGAAAAAAAATTATTCCAAAAATGAAAACGATATTTTTCGGATTGAGGAATATTTGTAAAATTGTATTTTTGCCACTTTATTTAGCATTTTTATTTTCCTGCATCGGTATTAAGTTTCAAACGCATTGTTAATGAAAATAAAAATATTTAATTTTCTACCCGCCATTTATTTATTACAGTAACAGGTAAAATGATTAGGCTTAACTAGAGCTTTGCGAAAGCCGACACCACGGTTATTAAATCATAATGATTTATCCGTCTTGTCATGAAAAGCAATTAAAATTTCGTGATATCTTTCAAATATAAGACTTCCTAGAAATTAAATAACGCCGCTGATAAAGAAGTTGTCCGTGAGAAATTAACTATTACGTGCTTGGTCCTTCCGGGTCATTCGTTCTTTCTGACAAGCCGATGACAACATTAAACCCTGTGCCGGCCCCTTATATTAACACTATCATTTCTCTTTCTTGAAGTAATGATAGAGGAAAGGCAACGTTTTTAGAAAGTTCTTTTCAGTGCCCTATTTCAGATTGCGTTTTTCCAGGAAGTTATAAACTATTATAACAATGATTTTCTGTATAATTAGTGTAATTATAATTTCCTGTATTGAATAGAATCTTATTATTACAATAGACAAAGATCAATCATTTTGAAAAAGTAGATTTTATGTCTTATACATAGGAGAGGAATCAAATCTGTCTTCAAAATGTCTTCAATCTGTCTTTAAAAAAAAAATCTGAATTTTTTTGCTGGTTGGGCCCACACACAGTTGAGCTCACTCAACTGTAATAAATCAAAATTTATAAAATCTATCTAAATCAAAATGCATCTGTATGTTGCAGGTAAAGTATACAAATGCGGTGAATTGCCATTTTGTTACAAAATTTCTGATAGCACTTATCCGAAATCTTCAATTTGAAACATAATATACATATGAAACATTTTTAGAATACCTATTTCACAGAATATTCTGACTAAAAAAATACAGATAAATCGATTTTTTTTTATTTCATAATATCGTTCAACGATTTTATCTTGCGAAAATATATTAAATTTATTCATATCTCCGCTTCTAGAATATTCCAATTTTTTGTAAAACTCTTCAAACTGCAAAAGATGTATAAGTCTTATTGAGAAAAATATATATATCCCTTAAGCTTACATTCCAAAACTTTAATTTGAAGGGTATAATATTTGATTTCTTAATTTACTTATTAGATATATGATATAACATTATATGAAATTAAATCTTTTATTTAACTTTGTGAAATATAAAGTTTATATTTTCAATGATATAATAATTATACAACAATTTAGAATGCTTACATTTATTAAAGCAATATTATTTTAATCTTTTAATACATTTTTTAAAACTTTATTTAAATGAAATATTTTCAAACGATAGTTCAATACTTTATTGAGCCAGCTTAAAAGAAAATGTTAATGGATCTATGGATGTTTTCCAAACGACATTTCTTCCAAGTTCTTTTTTCTACATATTATTTATTCATGTTTTAAATCGAAAACTAAAAAATGCAAGATATTACATTTCAAAATACTTGGTTACAATTTGGATCGTAAGATATTAAAAGTATCTAAGAATCCAATTTTTTCTAAAGATAATCTTTCACTAAATACAAATAAATTGCAGAACTTGCTTTGGAATTTAGATTGTATTAAACTGTTTTTCGAAATGTTTATGCAAATGATATATATAATATCGGATATAAAACATTATTTTTTAAATTAAATGGTTTAACACTTTTTTAGATTTCTATGTTATTATTTATTTATCAGTGCAGATGTGATTTATATAGATATTTTTTTCTCATTTCTATGGCTAAATATCTTTTATATTATTTTGTGAACAATGAAATAACAACAATAATCAGATCACTGCACAAGGTCTAAAATGATCTAATATAACTCGTATAAGAATAGATAGTTCTGATTTTTGATGCCTTTTCTAAGCTTGAAAAAGTTTTGGATTTTTCAGTCATATTTCAATAAATTGACCAGAATCTAATTTTAATAAATAAATTGCTGATGCCATAAAACGAAAAATAAAAGCTAATGTAAGCTAATTTTTAAAAAGATGACTTCTTAAGAATTATTCTGAACTTTTAGATTACACAGCAAAACTATTTAAAGTACTAGTAAAACATCTCTTCTTGATCATTTTTGTAAATTTTCAATAGTTAATTTTTTTACTGCGATTTTTCTATTTTCTGTTCTACAATTTACGTATCTATCCTAGCGTAGCACCCTTAATTATTCATCCGGATTCTAATGCAACTGGAATTAAATTCCGGCCAATAATAAGACTAAACAACAACAGACTTTTTAAATAATCGATTGAAAACATTACCCCTTTTATATCGCGTTATTAATCTGCAGTAAATGAATATTGAGAACTATTTTTTAAAAATTCCCACGACAGTTCTAAATTGTTTAAGTCCGTTAACTTGATCTATCATTTAAGAGACGAGATCTAACGATCTGTTTAAGGAAAACTAGCTAATATATTTCATTTTCCGTACCGTTATCTCCTTATTTTGGCAAACGTCCAGGTACCACACAATGGCCTTCGTGTTTTTAAATTACTGCAAATATTTACCAAGAAAGCGACAGATATCAGAGCCTTCATTAAGGAAGATAGATTAACTTGGAAACAATTTCAAATGCCTGCTTTGATCTCGAGTTCAAGCTGTGTTAAAGAGAATGTATAACCTTCATGGACTTCAATATGAAAGAATTGCTTTATTTACAATCAAGGTATCTCTTTATTCTTGTTAAGATGAAAGAAACCAGGAACTTTTCCCGGTAATTAAAAATGCAGTTAATATTGACTCAACACAGATTTGTTTACAAAAAAAAAAGAATTTAAAACAATTTTTTTAATACTGTGAACACTGAAATCATGCAGTATACATCCATATCTGGAATTGAAAAAAAATCTGTAGACATTTAGTTGCACTGTATTAAACAGTATTGTGTATTACTTTGGATAAAAGGGCATATTTTCAAGTCAATAATCACTATTATCCAGTGTTATTTAATGCAGAAAAATAAAAATCAAATTTTTTAAAAAAGCTTTGATTTATTTCATATTAACTTGTTGCATATACATTGTCTACAATCGTCATCGTCTATTTTCTACAAGGGATTTTAATTGATTTTAGTAGTAGATTTCAATTTTCAACGGCACTTTCTAGAGACATTGCCGAAGTTGTTTTAATAAAATTCGTGATCAAACATAGTATTAACTACTTACTACATTTTTATAAATATAGCGATATGAAATGTAACAAATATGCAATCAGTCCTTTCTTAAAATTTAAACAATCCATTCATTTCGTTTCATGAATCATTTTCGCTTTCCTCATTTTTTACTACAAAAGTATCAATAGTTTAATCAGTTCATTCCTTTCGTGTTTAGTAAGCGACGCAGTTTTCTGCACTTTTTCTTATCAATTTTCTGTAGCATTAAATTAGTTTAATGCTACAGAAAATTGATTTTTTTTTTCAGACTAAATTTCAAATGTTGACAAAACGATAATTTTTCGCATTTTTCTAGCTTTTGTAAACACCATTGAAATCAAGAGTTAAATACGTGAAACTAAATACTTTTTTATAATTATTGAATAACAAAGAAGAAAGAAATAGCACATTGTTTGAATATTTTTTAAAAGCACTTAAAAAGTAAGGTCAGTAAATGCAGGTAAGATAAAGTGTTAAGGATGAGCAATTGTAAACCTATACGCCTAATCTTTGACATGGAGAAAATTTGTTAACGCCATTTGACTCTTAAAACTTACATTACTCCCATAAAGTTTCTTTTGTCCCAAAAAGTGCGATAAATTTTACTAAATCTTGACATAATTAACATCAATGTATTGTAACTATGTGGGCGTTTGTCTTGGGGGGAAAATGATACTGTAATAGAAACATTGCGCAATTACATTTAATGATTCAGCTGAAGGTTCTTTTTTGAAAGTGTTCTTTTGAATTGTTTCGGGTGTTCAATGCCATTGCCAACACGAATTTCCATAACAAAAAAGCTTAAACCTTGTTCATAGTAGATTTTATATACTAAATGTAGAGTTTGCAAAGCTATTCAACGGAACATATTACCTTAAGCTGCAAATCTCTGCAAATGGCAATGGTATGTAATTTTATATCATTCAAAATGACAGATTATACGTGTTTATAAACGTCTCAAAATATTGGAAATGCTATCGTAGAACGGATAGTTGCAAAATGTTACGATCATTAAGTATTGTTTTTCTGTGTTTAATATGTAATTTAAAGTTTTGATTTATATAATATATGCTCATATTATATTTTAAATCTCGTCGTCATTTCAGTTGTGCCTTTTTCAACCATGTAACAATTTTTGTTATATACTTTATCTAAAAAATATATACTAGTTTAGATTATTACTTAGGCAACTTCAAAAATAATTATAGAAATTTTTTTGCATTATATAATTACAATTGACTATTTAAATTAAAATTATGTCTAATTTAACTTATATTACAATATTTTAAAAACTGGCAATATGTATATCTTGTTCTATAGATATTTAATATTTTGCAAATGCATATATTTTTGTATAATTCTGAATAACAAAATCATACAGTTTATAGAAATTTGTTAAATAATTTTCTTTTCTTAATTAATTATAGAAAAAAATATTGCTTAAATAAACAATTAATTGTTACAGTAAATTAAATTAAAATTTAAACGACTCTATAATTTTATCTTTTCAACCGTCGTTAATTTCATTGAAAACAAATAAGGCAAAGTATGTCTTTGGGATTCCAACAACCATTTAATGAATTCTGGCTTTCAACTGCAAACGGTAAAAGAGAACGCATATTTTTTTGTTTCAATTCGTTGCCTGACTTTTTGATAAGACATTTATTAACTTTGTACAAATGCTAGAAAATTTTGTAATAAAAAATATTTTTTCACAAATTTTTTTAAAATCGACGACAACTCGAAATATCTATCTTGCAGTAATTTCTTATTAACTTATAGTATCTAATATGCTAACATATTAAATGATTAGTCAGTAAGCATTAAAATATTTTTAAACTCTTTTATTCTTTCTGTAAAGTTTGGTGGGTTTATTTATTTGTCATATGATTAAAATTTATTTTTATAAAGTTGTATCAAATGCTTTTGCATATTAGAACAACACTACTTATTTTAGATAGGGATAAACTGTAAATAATTCAATCAAAACTATGTTAGTAAAAAGTGAATAAGCGTTCACATCCTTTCTTGATAAATATTTATTGAAAGTTAATATAATTGTTTTTTTAAGTTTCTGTATTCGTAATAAATAAAAAAAAATCCATTTAAAGGAGACAGCTAATGTCGTAAGTCATATTTTTCTTAATGCTACGAAATTATTATTTAAAATGAAATAAATTTGATTTAAACCATTTATATTTCAACAGAGGAAAATGTTTTAAACGCTTACTCAAAACCAAAAAGAAAATGATTTTCTTCTCAAAGAATAGTGTTTAGATGACCCGCGAGTTACAAATTAAAACTGTATATTGTTAATTTTCAGATGCAATAACCTTCTGCGCTTTTGCGCATGAGCCATGTGGCGTTTATTTCATCAAAATCAGGAGGGGAGATAAATGGAAACGTGATTAATGGGAAAGAAATATAGATCAAAGCCTTAAAAAGAATTCTAGAAATATGCTCATCTTATTGCCCCTTATAAAGTTAAATCGTCGAAAAGTACTAATCTTGGGATCTTAAAACAAATAGTAGAGCTATAATATTGTAAGGATTGATTCATAATTGAATAGTTGAAATGTTCTTGTTTATTAGATCATTAAAGAAAAGTATCGATAATTATGTAATGCTCTTTATATTTAATTTCATTTTTACAAAATTATGTCTGGAGAGATAACTTTTCAGGTTCTTTATTTATTTCAATTACTTCTAGTCATTTAATTCGAGTTCAGTAAGATAAGAAAATGTCAGTTTCTTAGGAAAAAAAGAGATAATTTTTTGTTTAATTAAATTAAAAATTACAATTTTTATATATTTTTTTTAATTTTTCTAATGATTGGAAAATAATTGTTACGTTAAATTACTTGTTCAGTATTTTAAAATTCAATACATTGTTTGAATTGCAGAATGCATAATTTTGGAAGTATGTAAAATAACTATTCTTTTCACAAATATAAAATGTGAGCAAAAACAAGCTAAAATATTGCAATTTTTACTCTTTTAGTTCTCTAATATTTTTGAAGAAACTTTAAAAAAATTCTTCACTGCATTTTTACTGCTGTTCAGTTCATAAAATATTAAAATCCAGTAAATAGGTGGAAAAAATAATTATTATTAAAAGATTCCGAAAATTTCTACAAGGTATTTTCAAAGTGTAATCTAATATTATTTAAACTGCGATTAGGGAATAAAATGTAATTAAAAATATGATATACGAAACTATCACCTTGAATAGTTAAATATGTTTCTTCTTGCTTTCTTTTCCATTTATTTCAATAATTTCTAATTTTCAATTATCCTAATCACATCCCATGAAAGTTCGATTTTTTGAGGAATTTTATCCATATCGCCATCATAAATTTTTACACTTTTAAACATTTTCCATGTCAGTTAATCTGGTAAACTTAGATTTTCGCCTTGCTAAAGATTTTACCTTAATCTAAAAACTTTATGATTAGTTAGCTTCAATACCTCGGTAATAATGATGATAAGATATATGAAAATATCGATGAATTATCGATCTAATTTCTCTTTAATATAATATTCATAATTTTAGACATCTTCTCAGAATTTTTTTAATATGCTGGTAAATAATATAAAATAGTTTTGAAAACAAGTTTAAGTTACCTTTGTATAGAATTACAATCAAGGCTGTCAGTTTTTTTTTTTAATGAAAAAGAGGAATAAAAAGGTTTATATGCCATGTAGTACGTGACATTTGAAAGCCCTTTCTTTATTCATAGTAAAAACTACTTTTTAAAAATAAGCCTTTTTTTTCCACAAAAAAAATTTATTAATTTGTCCATATGTATGTTTATTTTTTAAAGAGTCAGATCATGATGGTGACATACAATATCATCACGTAAAAGCAATTATTGCCCTAAATATTTCAATTCTCCAGAAAAATTTTCAACAAACCTCAATAAGCAACACACTTTAAAGGTCAAAACAGCAATAAAAATATCGAATGAGTCGCAAATACATCCGCTTGTGACACTTCAGTGCAATGTATATTAATCCCAAATCACTTTTTCAACGACGCGGAACGTTTTTAAGGCATGCACGTCTGTCTGACGTTATTTAAAAAAGATTCGGTCAGCCAGCTGCATTGCACCTAGTGATACAGTTACCAGAAGCGGTAACGGATTTTTTTTTCTTTCTTTATAAGTGGAATAACTGGTTTTTACAGTTGACCACCTTGCTGCTTTTGTTTTATTTATTTTTATCCATTTCATCCGCTCTGGTTATAATTGTTTTTCATTATTTATTTCTTTATTGTGTCTTAAGCCAAAAGAGGAAACTCGGTTTGAAGGAAATTCGTAGGATAGAGAGGCAATTTTTAATCGATTTTATTGTGGCATTACAAAATGTCCTAGACGGAAATGTCTTCCGCTTTCTTTATATTTCCTCCTACACGTGCTACTCTACCACCTCGCCTAAGAAAAAGGTGTGGGACTCTTAGAAAACGGAGCATTTTTTTTCTTCTTTACTTGAATTGTTTTCGACACATAATAACATGCTTTAAGATTAATACTACAGGAAATATATTTTCTGTAGCACATGGAGAAAAACAAGGCATTAAAGTAAGTCTGCATGATAAACATTTCTTATAGCTTTATGAATTTTCCAGGAGAAAGAAATAGAAATACAAACCATTTTACATTTTTATTTCTAACTAAGTAGTTGCTAAGACTCTCGATATTTATTTGGTTTATATAGATTATTTTGCGAGATATTATGAAAGTATATTTTTTCTACCAGAATTTTTCAATAACAGAATGTCCAGAAAATGCAGCCATTAACAAAAAAAAAAATAGCTATACTGTTGTATTTAATTTTCATCATTTATTTCACTATATTATATATTTTACATAAAAATAATTTCATATCAACAAAGAGCATAATATTTTTAACAGTCTTTTTTTTAATTTAACAACATTTTATTCAATATAAGATAATGATTTCTAAACAACAGAAACATAAAATTTCTAAATTTTATTGATATATAATCTGATTTTTTTTACAGCATTTAAATCATTTCTTATTTCTCTCTGTCAGATAAAATTACATTCGATATCTACTCATATTCATTGCAGCGGTTGCATTAAATTATTTGTATTAATTTTCCATTTTTGTAAGTAATACGAATCTTATTTTTAAATGGATTTCATAGTCAGATGACAAAGATCACATCAACATCTAGAAGAAGAAAAAAAAGTCAAATCTTCAATCCACGAAGATTGGAAATCCAAAAGATGCTTAATTCTTGATGGCAAGATTACTATGAATAACTAATTTGCTGAAAGACTAATTTTTTATAGAGAATTTAAGTATTCTGATGATTTCTGGGGAAAAAAAGATATCCCATAGATATGAAATATAAGGGAAGAAACTATAACGGACATAACTGAATAACTAAATATCTTTGTTCAAAATGTATATATATTATCAACATAATATTTCATTATTATTGCCATTGTTCAATTTTAATTAATATTGTATAAATATTATTTTTTATAAGATTAACATTTCCCAACTAAATAATGAATATAAACAAATCTTTATTGCAAAGCTCTCTCTAAATTATCTGCATGAATAATTATAAGATTTAATAAAATTCTAAATCTTTCAAAGAGGGTGTGGTACTTAAACATTTAGCACTTTTTCGAATACTTTTTTGAAGAATATTGAATAATAGTATGCTTGAAAATCATTATTACAAATATAATTAACATTTGAGAAAAGCAAATTGTGAAAATTTCCAGAACGAAATTTCACCACTAAAAATTGTAAATTTTGTAATACGAAAGTTGTTTCAACCATGATGAATTATACTAAATACTAAAATAACGAGCTAAAAGATAAAGAATTTTTTTCCAAGAATTTAAAAGAAATATCCGCCATATGTATAACGAAAAAAATATACTTACCAAAGTTATCCAAATAAAATATTAAATATTTAGTATGGATAAAAACAGTGCCTTCCTCAGTATTAAGAGCATTACTTCAGGATTTTTCAAGATTCCTTCTGAAATTTCTGCAACATTATCTGCATTCCTATTATATGTTTTTCGACAAAAAGAATTTTTTAAAGAAACTATTATTTCAGGAATCATGAAATTCTCATAAATTTTGCTATATAATTGTAAACAAATGTGAAGAAGTCTTATATTGTGCTTCTTTCTATTGGAAATCCGTTTATAACTTTGTTACGGTTTCTTTTTTATATAGAAAAACACTTGATTTTGTTTTTGCCTGTGTGTGTCATTATGTGGTTTATATTACCTTGTGCTCTAATTTCTGTAATTTTAAATTAAATGTATTTTTCTGGAAAAATATTTATTTCACTTCTTATCGTTTGGAGGGTGAATTCCCTAAACTCACATAGTATTAGAATGGAATAATTTTTGTTACGCTTTGTTCAACGAGATTTTCTTAAATCCTATAAAGGAGAAACTACATTATATCTGTCTTACTAATGAAACAGGTTGCAAAGTATTTTTGTTTACTTTTTTAGTAAGATGAACGGCAAATGTAGACTGCATTGATTTATGAACCTAAAATGGCATTAAATTCTATTTATTATGCTCTTTTTAAACAAAAAAAAGAATAATTTAATTTTAAATTAGTAAATGATTCTAAATCTGAAAGTTTTAAAAATTAAATTGCAATCAAAAAATTTCTAAAAATACATTTCAGTTAACTGAAGGATATATATCATTATTGTAACAAATAATATTACATCAATTCCCATATCACTATCATCAAAAGTTTTGAAAGCATATTCTGATAGTAAAAATATCTCTGGATAAAAAAAAGGAAATGGAATTTAGAAATTGAATTCCATTAAATATACAAAAACAAACTTATCAACTTCTTTCAATCCGTAATAACTTCTTGCATTGCTTATTTTAATAGCAGATAAACATTTCGTTCTATTCTCAAGGAAAATATGTTAATGCCATAAAAAATCCCTTAATGAGAAATATCTTGAATAATTCAGATGTCATGTCCAAGAGTAATGTATTCTCAGAAAATGTAAATAAATCGTAATCTCATTCTTTAGACAATAGGAAAGTGCTATTAACATAATATTATTCAATCCATTAGCCGGAACCGAGATTCGAAGCTTAGATAGTTTTGTTCGAAAATATTAATTTATTTTTTAATATGCAGGCGAAGGTGAACTGGAGTGATGGATGGGTCAAAGATTTTAAGAAAATACATCAAAACGTCAAGATTTTAATAAATGTTTATAAATTAGAAAATATTACAATGTAATTATCAATTCGCAGCATCCTTGCATTCATATTAAACATTCCAGATACAAATAGCTTGTTTTAATACAAGCATAAACTTTAGCTAAGAAAAATCATGATATATATTTGAAAAAGTAGGTACTCCACTGAGTTCAGATTTTATCACTGTTAGATTCTACCAAAATATTTAATATTATTCCAAATTATTTAAAACACAATTTTCTTCATTTCTTTCAGTCTCAGGGAAAAGAAAAATGTTTACATTTCATCCAATTCATTTGAGTAAATAGGCAATTTTTCGGTCTAAAATTATTTTTGGCATATCTTGAGTGATTCGCCGAATAGAGCCTTTGCACTTCTTCTTATTTATGCAAATTGCGGGGAAAAGATTAAAAGAAAATTATTTGAAATTAAAAAATTATAGAAGCTCAATGTTAAATTTCTCCTTTATAAATAATAAATTTTAAATGATTTCTCGGATTTTGCAAAAAATAATTAAACATTTTCAGCAAATTTACTTCTAGAAAAAATCAGTACTTTTATTGCAAAGCAGACTTAATTTGAATTATAAAATGGAATAAAACTGTTTTTCATAGTTTTTTGTAAAATTTTCATTAATTATTAATTATTCTAAAATAATGCATGCAATTTTGTTAATTCGAAGAAAAATGGTGACATTATATTTAAACTCATCCATTGGTGCTGATGATATTATATTTAAATTCATCTAATGGCACGGTGCTGATGACATATATTTAAATTAATCCAATGGTACTGGTTTGATTTTCTAATCTATTGTGCGACTTTCAGAAAGAAAAGCAAACGACATAAAAGTAAGATAATTTATATTTTGTCTTCTAAACTTCTGAAAGGAAATGGAAATTTCTTTTTTATGAATCAAAGACTGAGATTATAATCGTTTAAAAATTCCCATGCAAAACTGATTCCATTTAAACATTAAAAATTCATTAAAAACCTTTGTTGTTTTCCATTAAGGTGAATAAACTTCTTATAAATGGAGTACATTGCTTAAATAATGCAAAATCATCATTAAATATGACCCTTAAAATTGCTCTTTTGTTATTTCTCTTACAATTACCCATTTAAAATTACCTGAGTCTTTAACAAAATTCTTTTCGAAAGAACTTGTAGTTTTATTTTCATATTTATTCAACATTCAAGAATTTTAAATTGCTAAATTCTTCTAAGGATATCCTATAATTTCCAGATCACCAATCGGCACGCTTGAAAAGTCTGAAAAACTTGCTAAACTTGCTTTTATTATTTTTTTTACTTCATAGCTTTCATGTATAGTGATTTCTAATTCTTATTATAAGGTCAAGAATTTTTAGCTTTTTCTCGTTTTTCGTTGTAAAATGTCAGTGATTCTTACCGTCTGCAAAAGATTATTTCGTAAAAACCACCAATTATAATATGATGAAGTTGTTCTGCCTCTCTTCCCAAAAACAATCAAAATAGATATATTCCATTGAATTCCTGCTTCAATAAACCTCCGGAAATGATCTCCGCGAAACCTCGCATGTGTACTAAATGTACTCGTGTTTTTATTAGCCTTAAAGCCTATATAGAAAAATAGTTACGAAAACTCCTATTAAAATGCGATCTTTAGCGATTTCCCTTGATGTTTTATCACTTAGGATTTTGTTTATACACTAGAAAACCGAATGTAAATTTTGGACTATTTTAGACCGATTAAAACCAAATTTTGGGTACTTTTCCGTTAGCCGGGCGCAAATGTTGCCTTTTGCGAATTTGGCGTAGAAAATTTGGTGGAATTCTACATTATTTGGCGATTTTTCGCTTGCGCCCGGCTAACGGATTGTGAACCAAACCTGAATTTGGCGTAAGAAATTTGTCAGAATTTTGCATTATTTGGCGATTTTTCACTTGCACCCAGCTAACGAAAACGTGCCAAATTTTGATACAGAACTACAATTGTAGGCTCAAAATTGCATACCAAATTTCATATATTTAAGTCATATTTTTGTGTCATCACGTTTACATGTGAAATTATCGTCAACTTTTAGCTAAATTTGATTCCTAATTTTATACATATTTACACTTTAATTGTTAAATATGTGTACGGAATTTTATTCATCTAGATTTTTGTATTATGTATTTAACGAGTTAATTTATATTCGAATAGCTAGACATACAGATTTCCTCTGCATGGATTTCATTCACTTTTGTAAAACCATAAAGCATCCCTCTATCTGAAAGCATTTTTGAGTTTTCATGCTCATAAACTAACAGACGCGTTACGTCAAATTATTTTCGTGGATTCAGTCAAGTCTGAAACGTGGAGGTTCGTCTAAATCTCGAATTCGAATCTTTTAATTTTTATTGTATTTTCTGTTTATTCCATCGCATGGGAGAAAGTAAAAATACATTTTGTAAAGTATTTTTGCTCTATAAAATATGGTACACACATTAAAATTTGTACACCTAAATACAATACTTTTCATAGTAATAATAATAATCATATATATATACATATAGCCATTCTTATTATTATAGACTTATTTGCACGTAACATATTACGTAACAAAAATATAATTTAAATTTTACAAAATATTGCGTACATCAGATGATGGTATAATCTTTTTCTACATCATCTTAAGAACATTAATGCACTCATAGTAATTAATACATCTATTTCTACATTTCTAAGCTATCGTAATCTATAGGTATAATTCTTAATGCTTTGTTTCTTGTCGAATAGATCTGTTGATAGAATTAAAGCAAAAGAGTGGTAGTATATTGAATATTCGGCTGAAGATTTGTTAAATATGAATAAATAATTAAAATGGATTTAATGTAGTGGGAAAATCTATGCGAGAAAACTTAAATTTTATATCATTAGAAAGATGGTAATCTGGATGCAAAGTTTTTCTTTCCATTTGGAAGAATCCCACTTTGAAACGATATTATTCAATATTCATCATTTATGTGTACATATTACATGCAAAATCTACAAAAAAATTGAAAAATTTCACATGTTGCTGTGGAACTTCTCAGAAATAAGGATTGGAATGTCTTCCTCAGCCAATAAAGAAAATTACTAGGATCTTTCCAATCTTCTTATGTAACCTCCTAATGGAATAATGACCAAATTAAACCATCACAACTTTTCTATTCTTTGCTATATGAGGTTAAATATTTTATATAAAATTACTGCTTTTTATAAAGAAAATTATAAAAGCTTATAGACAAATCTGATTCAAATGAACAAAACGGAAAAGTATTTTATTTTAATCAGATAAACGAAAGACGTGGAAAACGCAAGATAATCGAAACAAATTGTGCTTACATAATACATGTATAAAATGCCCTGTGACAACATAATACCGAAATCTACTGTGATTTTGCAGGAAGTAAATGAATCTAAGCCACAGTAGGGCATAAGACAGCATCTAATTGATAATGCAAGAATTAGACAAGACTAGTTTTCTTTCTCAGACATTTAAATGATTATTAACTTATCAATGACACATCTCAAAATTTGCCACAGCCTTAAAGTATTTTGATAAACTCATCAGCAAACGATTACAGACGTTCATCTTCCTGCCGACCTCGTTGTTCGAAACATGTGGGTTGAAACTTCTCGGGCATCGACCTATGAAATTGAAAGCGCACGCCGGTGCAGCCAGTATTTTGTGCTAGCAGCAGATCCTTTATCACAGAGGACCACCGCCGAAAGAGATACAAAGAAGCAATACACAAAACTGAGCTACTTTTTTGACAGGAAGACACCGGCGGGCATTGAGAGATGCAAAATAGATTGAACCTTTCTCCTTTTACAATCGGGACAAAAACGATGAGGAAATTGAACTCATTCACTCTTTGTGCTTCAACAGCATGGCTTTTCTTTGTACTCATGTGTAATTTTCTGAAGACATTCATTATTATTCATTTACGAAAGATGACGGGAGAGGGAATCACGAGGAAATGCTAGCTAATAATTAATGTAAAATTAGAATTTTGTTTAACTTTTACAAGAAATGGTATTAGAAGGTAAATTGCATCAGACATCGTTTTATTCTCTAAGTCTGCAAGATTTTTTTATTATTCATTATTTAAAGGTTACTTTTTGACATCTAGATAAATATAATGCTGTTAATTGCTTCCGTATTGAAGAAAGCGATTAGACTTTGTCTGCTAAAAATTCCTACCCATTTTTTTTGTGTATCTATGTATGGTACAAAATAAAACCATTACTGGCAAACATATGTTTGATTCCAGTCTTTATGAAGAATTTATTACAAATGGCATAAATAGTCTATTGGGAAAACAAATTAAGTTTAACTAAACGTCACCTCTATATGAACGTCATTTCACTTCATACTAGCATTATTTTTTAGTTTTTGCTTCATTTTCTCTGCTTCATATCTTTTTGGGGTTTATATTAATCATATCTCTAAGTATTTCTTCATCTGTTTTTATCTGAGCAAGAATACATTTTTATAATTGAAAATACAAAATTATAAGTAGAAAATATATGAAATCAAACGCAAAAAAAACACTTTCATAAATAGCAATCAATAAAAAAATGTTTGTTCCTCATAAAATATTTCTATATAATAATTTTTGAAGAAGATAAATATATTATGCTAGTTATTATTAATATTGTGATCTGCATCAATGTCATAATTACAAATTTTAATGGTCAACTCTCATAATTAATAATTATTATTCCACCCAAAATTAGAACTCATTTATTTTCGCGGAGATCTCATATTCTTAATTGAATTATGCCTAAGCTGTTGCTATTTCATAGGGAAATTGCTGTGACATTATTTCTTGTGAGTATTACAAGTGAGAATGAAAGTGTGTAAAAACATTCATAATTATTATTCAAAAATGTTTGTGTGCAACTTTTTTTTAAAAAAATTTAACAAATTTATTAATGAATTTATAAAAAACATTCATAGATATTTAATAGTTTTTAATATCGATAAACCATAAATATTTTGAATATTTTAACTCTTAGTCATTAATATTAATCATAAAATACTTAATATCCGAATTATTAACGTTTTGTATTTATTTAGCTCAGTGATTCTGAAGAATGCTAGACATAAAATTCTTTTGGTTTCTTTTATTTTTATTTGACCAATTAAACTAATCAGGCATTAATAAAAATATTTGTGTTTATAACTTGCGAAAACAAGATTTATATTACGAATTTATTGCCTAAGAATAAATCCTTTTCCAAAGAATAGTCAAATTTGAGTTTTGATAAAATGCATGCAGATATTTTTTTTCCTGAATAAATATTATGTATTTGTGGCTGAAACTTTTGAAATAATATTTTCTTGAAAGAAAAAAGATAAAATAAATTCTTAAATTTAAATTTGCTCTTTTAATTTAAATTTCAAATAAATTCAATTTTTGAATGGCTACTAAGTTCTTTTAATAAAACATTAATAATTTTCATTAATACTGATAAACATTAATAGCTTGGCATATACAGTAATAAATGATATATTTATTTTATTAATTAATTACTATTATTATAACATCCAGGATTATTTCAATCAAAATGATGAAATGATTTGAAGTGAAATTTAATGTCTTTTACGTGAGATTCTAGGAATAAAGTAGTTTATAAATACAAGTACTTAAGTCTATATTTTATCCATTATTTTAAATTCATTTTATATTCAATTATCTGAAACATAATTGTGAGTTTTAATGAAATGCTATGATTTCATAATAAAATGGTTTTTTTGTAAACATTACATTTTAATATTATTTCTATATACTTCTATTTTATCGCTCTTCTTGATAACTGTTTTATAAATCCAACAATTATCAAAAAGTGTTAAAGATTTATATCTTCAAAAAATTCAGATTTTGCTATTAGTTAGTAGATATCTACTACAAAAATTCAATTTTTCCATACAGTTCGAATAACACAGATTATAGCCCATTCTTTTAATTCGTTTTCGATAATATCTTACCGCCCTTTCAATAGAAACTAGGAATAGTATTTCTGAAATGTAATTTAAATCCAATTCAAATCTGATTATAATTCAAACATAAAAGCAGCATGCCATCCTCCAGTGGGCATGTTGTTCTGGGTTGCGCACGTGGCTTACAGGTCAAGGAGTTACTTCCAAGAAGACTTCCGCACTCGAGCATGCCTTTTGATGAAGGATGAACATATTTGAGCCGCTTTGCTGCACCCCATGAAGCACCCATGACGGATGGGAGTCGTAAACAGGCGAAGAAATTTGCTAATAACAGCTTGTCGACGATTACACGTGGCATTAGACTGCCTTTAGTATCTTCAAAATTGCACTGCTGAGCGTGAGTGGTTCGCTGTAAAAATTGAATTCATGCCTTTCGTTTCTGCAGAAGGTACTAATTATAATCTACAGGTGAAAGGAGGTCGCTACAGAAACGAAGAATGTTTTAAATGCATAGGAAAATGCTCAGTGTTTTAGAAAAATTGAAAAAAAAATGTATTACATCTTGTTATATTGACTTATTATCCGCCTTTGTTAACTGGCTGATTCGCCGAGATTAATAGTTACCTTCAATTTCAATTAAAAATCTTATATTTAACTTGATATTGGTGATTTCCTTAAAAACATTGTTTTAAAGCATTATATTGTAACAGATATTAGATCAGTATTATTTTAATATCTTTTATATTTATAGAATATATTATATTTATAGAATAGATGCACCTTCCTAATATAATCAAGTCCCATGACAACAAAGTGACGTTAAAAATAATTTTTTTGCGTTACTATATCTTCTAATAGCGCATCGCCTTTTGCTGTACTATTATTTCCTTTTCTGATTCCTCATGTAAACTGTGCCAATAATAAATAGGATTTTCCTCCCTTAGCTTTCAAGAATGAGACAAAATGATTCTCTCAAATAAACCAAAAGATGACAAAAATATTAGAATTTTTTTTTTGTTATATTGAAAAATATCACAAATAAAGCAAAAACATACTTTAATTTTTTTTTCAAAAAATAAGAAAAAAACTGCAAAATATTTAAATGGTTTCAGTTATTAAAATAGCGTAAATGCTCTCTTTTGTAATAATATTTTGGAAGTTATAACGTGAAAACGTCAAAATCTCAGCTTTTAATTAACTAAAATTCAAATATATTTATGGTGCTTATTCCCATTTTATACAAATGAAACTTCTTTCAGACAATAATGAGTGTCAAATTACTATGTAATTTCTTTAAAATAGCTTCGATCTCCTTCATTCTAAGTTAGCATAAATATAAAGTATTTATTTATTTTTGAATTTGTTGTTCTTTTACATGCTATGGGAAGAAAATCGAATTTGAAATATTTTTCTTAATCGTTTAAAACTAAAATCACTTTTTTAAAGTATTGAAGATAGTCATCCTCAAACACTTTCGTTAACTGAAAAGAATTCCGACTCTATATAATTCTACATGGTAACAGATTACTTCTATAAATCCGCATAGACGCAATAATGTGACATAGTATTGCGTTAATCTTTATCTTAGAGCCATTTCCCAATGGAAGTTTACACTTTCCTTTCACTGGTGATTTAAGAAGGATACATGTAAGGCACAGTAGATAAAAATTCTTTCATACCTGCCTCTTCCTCCTTCTCCATTACCAAATCATGTCAAAACTATTGCAAAATATGTGTATAAATGGTAGTAAAAGCTCGTATTGTCAAATAATCCGACCCCAGAATATCTTATCTTAAAATTCCATAATATTTTCTTTCTCGCCAAGAATACTAATTTTCTTGTCAAATACCTGAAGATAGTTCATATTTATTTAAAGACCTTATAACTTTTCTTCGTATCCTCATTTCCTGCAGCAAAAGTTTTACTCTAAAACATGAAAGAGAAAAAAGGGGAAAAAATTATTTCTACTATTTTACTATTGCTTTCAAAGACAGCTACTTAGCATGCTTTCACGCATCAGAGAATACACATTGGCTATTCGTGGAAAAATAATAACGAAATAAACGCGATGGAGGGAAAAAAGAAATGAAAAAAAATTATACCGTTTCTCGAAAACGGGGTCAAATTTGACTTTGCAAATGAACATGTTCGAAAACTTCAGATAAGTCGCTACACAATACTTCCTAAAATAATAAACTTCCCAATTTATTCGTCAAAGTGCCATATGGAATGGTACGGAATAAAAAAGGAGTAAAAATGCATTGAATTTACAAGGTGTGTCGGTACCAAAATCGAGAACACTTGGAGCCACGTGATCGGTGGTGACCTTGTAAACCAACAACGCCCAAATATGCAGTCGCACAACAGCTTTTGCAACGGGATTTTGTCTAATGAATATTATATAGAGACAGCTATGTTATCAAGGTGGAGTCATGTTCTGAGTTTTAGTTTTCAATACTCCCATGTGTTTCAAGTGTGACTGGACGGTAGCTAAGAGCAAAGAGTTTTCGGTAAGGGCAATCCAGTTATTTTAATTTCTCGTCGTTAATGTATGCATGTTGTAGGTCTTTAAAGGTCTCGGTTAGTCGTTCATGTAATTACTAGGCAAAAAACCATGAATAAATAACGGGTATAAGGTTGGTAAGAAAAAAAATGAATTTTCATTCTCTTGGTAGGAAAATCCGCATTACTTGGAGTCAGTCAGTCACTGGAAACCATGGAATCTTAAGAAAAACAAATTTCGTTTATAATTTGATGCATTCTATATTAAGAACGTGTTACTTTAATTCTATTTAAATCTAAAAGAAGTTTTTGTGTTTTTATAACGGCATTTTTTAAAAATGTATTGAAAAAAATTCCTTAACAACAATTTATTGGAGCTTCTATTATCAGAATCTCCATGATTAAATACGCATATCAGACACATGATTACATTACATATTTGGAATTTTTTAAATAGGAATATGGAATTCCAAATCATCAAATGTTGAATGATAAGAGTGCAACTCTTTGCTTCCTCAATCAATAATGTCCATCTAATAACCTCATTGCCCAATAATTAATTGTGTATTTTAATAGAAACGGAATCCAGACAAAAGCGTATACTTACATTGGATCATTTAAAATAATTATTGTCTTGATAGCAGTAATTTAGAAGCATTTAAACTTGGAATCTAAAAAGAGGAGGACATTTACTGTCGAAGTACAAATTTCCTGACTACTATTCATATACATTTGTCTCAAATAGCAAAATCGGGTTATTTTTTTTTTATTTACGAATTTTTATAAATGACCAGATGATTGTTAGAGGACAATTTGGGAACACTTTGTTTTATACAAAAAATTCCGAATTCACAGTGTTTTGAAGGAATTAGATTTGCAAACTATTCATATATAAGAAACAAAGCTATCAATTTTAAAAATTTAAGAATTAATTAAGTGCCATAAGAATTTTTTAATGTAAAGAAAATTTAAAATATTAAATTTCACTTAATACAATAATTTAAAAATAATTGCATTAATTATATTCCAATTAATATATGAAAAATAACACAAAAGGTTTACATTCGCTGCATTTTCCGAAATGTGGGCGATTCATAAATTTTTGTACATTAAAAGAAACTCCATTGTGCTGTTTTATTAAAGTGCTTTGCCTGGAAATATTCCAAGTTTGACGACGTCTGCTATATAATACGATCACTACTATGCCAATAATACATTTTAAGCACTTTATAAACGAAACTAGTATTGTTTTATTTTCAGTATTTATTCTACATATAATAAGTATAAACATAATTTGAATCGATTAAAAAATTTGATTATTTCAATGGATCTTCATGTTTTAGATGTATCTGAGTCCGTAAAGTACTTTATGTAATTTGTTTCTGAGTCGATCGGTCAGTTTTTCTACGAACTCGACAACCAAAATTGAAATGAGTTTAAAGAAATAAATTTGATACATTGTCTTATCATCAGAATTTTGGACTCTACCAAATTCAAAATAAAATTCTTTAATAGTTGTATCGTGTATCCATCGTTTATTGTATAGGTAAAAAAAGTTGCTCAAAAAAAATTTACAGCAATTAATATGGTTGTATAAAAGAAATAACACTTCCGCTGGCTCGGTCTCTTTAGTAGCAAGAGATTTAGTCATTTTTTTTTCACTTTTTCCATTCACAAGAGTTTTATTTTGTAGTCTCCAAAAAGCCACACTTGTATCGTCACTAATGATTAATCGGTCTTTGATCTATCGACTATAGTAAGGAAGAGCAACAAGTGCTGCGATTGTTTTGAAAAAGAATCCGAGTATTCAGATCATTTACTGTCAATTGTATGAGCCTCTGACTTTCCTTGTTTATTGAAGCATATGGAAACGTATGTTTTATAATTGCACATTATAATATCATAGAATATGTTAAAATTTGTGCGTATAAATAGCATGGAGGTTCACAACCGACGGCTTTTTTTATGCAAATGTTTTATTTTTTTATGCATGAATTTATCATTTTTTTTACTGAAGAGCTTAAATATCTGAATAAATATTCCGAATATTTAGATAGATAATCCTGTAAAGTGGGATAAAAAAATTATTTTAAAATTATTTTGCTTGTTTTTGCGATTTGCTAAAAAATTTTATCAATAATAAAAATGAGGAAAATTTTAAGTTTTTTTAATTCGTAGTTTAGATACAGAAAAACTCCAACTTTTTCCCTGTACTATTACATGAAAATATTTATGTTATAAAGTAAGTTTTTTTTTAAAAAAATTATATAAACCTTTAATAGAATGCCTGAGAGAAAAAATTATCAATTCTATCTCTAAAAAGATTTTATTTCCAAAAATTCCGCTTCCATTCTTTCAAGGAAATATTTCATTTCGATTACATAAAGGTATCACAATGCTTTCTGCAACAATGATAGATTTTTTTCTGTTATTGAAATGATTAAATCAACTTTTTTTGTTCCTTCCCTATAGTAATGCGAAAGACTTTTTTTCCCTTTCAAAGTTTATTTCTTAATACTACATACGTCTCCAATTTTTTAATCGGATTATATAGATTATAATGGAATTCAAATCAGCAACGAAGATAAATTCTATAAATATTATATTTAAAAGATTTTATAAATGTTATATTTAAGATATATTTTTTTTAATATCCTAAGGAAAATACATTTGTAGAATGTTCATACGATATATTTTTTATTTGCTTTTTTAAGGCATTTTTTTTTCTTTATTTCATAATTTTCAGTTTGGGCACTTATTTTTATTTACAGCATAAAAAGTTCATATTTTTTTAAAATTTGATTTTTAGATTCTTCAAGAATTACATACTGTAGAATATCTCTTCATTTTATTAAAATTTTCAAAACTGTAAAGAATGATTTCATTTGCTTTGAAATTGTGTATTCTTCTCATGCATTATTATTTAATCATTAAATCGGTGCATAAAATTTTGATTTCAAATCTAAAAGTAAATAAGTTTAATAATATCATTAACGTATTAACAAATTCAAAAAAGTATAACTTATTGATAAATTCCGAAATTATTCCTGCTAAAGTTAAAATTCAAAAAAAAAAAATTATGGGCAGTAAAACTAGCTGAAAAATAAGCTTCTCGAAAAGGTGGCATCTTAATTCTTGAGTCACGACTTCATGTCGGAGCTTATCTACTTTAAATTAAATTTATACATTTTAATCATTAATTTAATCATTAACTAATTTCCACATTTTCATGGATTCTTCTCAAAATTTTACAATGAAAATGAAATTTTGAATAGTAAAATTTCAGAATTTAAAAAACCATGGTTAGAAATTAACATTGAATTATCTTACCTTAAATGCAATCGATACTTAATACATTAACTTCCGTTTATATTTTTATTTCTTGCAAGTGCAGGATGAAATTAAATCATTTAGAGATTCATTTATTATTAAATTAAGGCAGCTATCGTATGATAAATGCAGTTAAAATATACACTGAAACTCACGTGTCCTATGATAGTTAATAAACCAAATAGATTTATTTTCATTTCCAACTACTCTAAAATATCAATGTTTTGATGTAACCAAAAATTAAACAGCATTATACAGGAGGCAATTATTACTTACTGGCTCTAAAACTTACTTTAAACTGTGGCTTCTGTGAAATAATCTTCATCAATGCAGTCTGTTTTTGGCTTCATATGTATAATTTTCTCTATACTTGTCATTGAAACCCTCAGAAAATATCCTTTAAAACTTCAAGATAAATTCAATCTTTTTTTCTTACTTTATTAATATGCTATTAGAAATCATAATCTAAATTCAGTGTAATTATAAAAGGAACTGCAAAATTATAAGAATAAAACTGTACTCCCTAATCTTTTACGTTCATTGCCCATTGCTAACTAAAAAAAGAAATAAAAACGAAACTGATTTGCAATTCTAATATGCCATCCATTAACAAAAGTCAATAAAAAATAAATAAAATATGAAAAAAAAATCTGAAGTCAGCCATTGCAAAAGAGGCAAATACCTCAAACCTAAAGAAAAAAAAATCCACACTACATAAAATAACTCAAACATTGAATATGTGTGCTCTTTGTCAGTCATTCAAAAGAGTAAAACATGATTGATGACTCGTGGTCAACATTTCACGGAAGCTAGATCGCTTGATATACTTCAAATGCAGTTTCTATTGTTTTAAAGCTATCAAAGCGAGTGGGCTTGGGTCGAGTATAAGTTATGGCTCGTGCCTGCCGGATTGGCGGTGACCTCAAAACGGTTTATGCCTCTTTGTGCTTGTGTACAGACCCAAAATTAAATGTCTGCTCAAAAAAAAATTCTTTAATTCTGGGTAAATTATTTTCTTGAAATACATCTCTGAAGTGAACCAGACGCCCTCGTTTAATCGGAATGGTTCCGATTATAAAAAAAAATATCCCGGATTTATTCCGAATTGAGATTAAATGTCCCGGATTGTCCTGAATTTCAAATACCTGTAAATAATTTATAATAAAGATAGATGATTAGATTTGATGTTTAAAAAATCAATAAGTCGCTCTTTCTTTTTATTTTATATAGAATAAGTTCATTTTGATATTATTCATTCGTACGAATGATTCTGCGTAAAATAAGATGAACGTGCAGCAAAACATATTTTTTAGTTTTTTTATACTTTACTATTTCATTAATTTCATATTTTATTAATTTGAAATACATAGTTGAGGTAAACCAGTCGCCCAGGTTTAATCGCCAGTCGCTAAGGTTATTTTGATCATATTTAAATGATGTTTTTACAACCTTAAGCAAAGTATATTTTGATAATCTTTCAATGATGTTTTGTCAATCTTTTTTATTCAAAGTATATTTTGATAATGTTTCAATTATTTTTTTCCATCCTTTTTATGCAAAAGTTCAAAAATATAACTATTTTAAAGCGTTATCCAGAAAAGTCATCCCGAACATAGTCACATGCCGTAAACTATTTTATACGCATTCATGTGTCTGAAATAATTCCTATTTAAATAATGGGTATAATTTTAAATAATAATTAGTTTTATCTCTTACTCATTTAAGTATTACCAATTGGCAAAATCACCGTAAACAATTCAATTCTGTACAAAAATGCAACAATAACGTAATTCAAAGAGTTACTCGGAGAAAACGTTCCACGAAAATTATGCTGAAACAATACTATGATTGCGAGTGTATTCCAAAGAATGTTAATTCCTAGATTGTAATAATCTGGGCAATTGAATAAAAAAAAGATTTTTTAAAAATTTCATTTGTTGTTTTTTTTTTTAATATTCATTACCTACCTACACACATCATTAATACAAATGATAATAAAGGCACGGATGAAATTAATCATCAGCGGAAGATAAAATTGCCGTCTATGACAATCATACCTGACATAAAACAAAGGATATTTATCTATTCTTTTCATTTCCAAAGGGTAATAAAGAACGAAAATTTACATTTCGTCAAACAGCTCAAGACTGAGTACGCCTAACATTCTACACAGTCAGTTGCAAAAACAGATAAATAATAAAACTCTGGATCTCAACAGAAAATGGGATTTTAGAATAGTTGTGCAAACTTTTAGAGGGGAAAAGGGTGATAAAAAGACTAAAAAAATCTCAAGATCGTGAAATACTTAAGAATCCTTACAATTCTGTCCAATATTGGGGGAGGGGAAAGTTTTCTCTTACAACAAAACGTCTGCTTGCCCTACTTGCGCTTTGTTTCAAAATGCTTTAAAAAGTAAGTCGTCTTTGTTGGCAAGATTTTCAGTAGACAATAAAATGCTATTCAGCAAAATAAGTCATGGACATAAAATCTCATGGTCCACGAACCTCCCATGATTATTTGACCTTTTACTGACTTTTTTTTTTATCTCATTTAGGATTTGTATTGTATTTCTGAACCGGAATTTGGAATCACGAATTGAATGATTTTTTTTTGCTTACAAATGACACTGGACCGACCTTTTATGTGAAAATACAGTTTAAATCTAATGATTCAAGTATTCTGGAATAAGAAAAAGTACATGGAAATGTGATGGAAAATTTAAAAACTTTTTGTTCATAGTTCAAACACATCTATGTAAGCTCAATTCTCAAAAGTTATGATTTTAGAATATCTTAAAGGACAATGAACGGATTTTATGGATGTACAATTTAAATCTCGTGATTCCGGTATGTCGGAATAAATAGAAAAAAGGATAAAAAATATGATGGAAAAAGTTTCAAATGTTTTTGTTCAAAATTCAAGCAGAGTTTCGATCCTGAAAGTTGAAGAAACTGAAGAATCATAGTGGCAAAGAAAATTGAACCAACTTTTTATTTGAAAGTAAATCTAAATTCTATAATTCACGCAAACTGATAAAAATTGAAAAAAAAGTGTATGAAAATGTAATAAAACATTTCAAGATTTCTTTTTATTCAAATTTCAATGGAAGTTAGATGTATCAGTTTTATTTGCCAACGTTTATGTAAAAGTACAGTTTAAATTTCACGATTCGACTATCCTGAAATAATAGAAAAATGATGTACAGAATTATAAAGAAAAATTTGCACAGTTTTTGTTCAAAGTTCAAAACATATTAAAGAGACTTATTTCTGGAAGTTAACTTTTGTAGAATGACATCCTGGCTTGAATTTAGTGCAATTTATTATGATTATTCTGAAATCATATAGAACTTAATCATCAATTAATCCGTGTATCAAACTTATTCAACATAAATTAATCATCTTAGTATTGTAATCATTAACCCTACAATTCATGAATCTACATTACTAAATTTCAGTATTATATTTGTAGCTTTTGTTATAGTCCCATTATCAAGAGTTACTTTTATAAAAAATCATTAAATAGTACGCATTTAATATGAACTTTAAGAATGCGCTTCTATAACTAGTTAAAAATCTAATTTTGCTGCATTGGTATTATAAATTTTATTTAATGCCATATTGCTTTTATTTATTTGACTTTGAAAAACTGTATTAATTACCATAATTTTCACCTAATTTATGGCATGAATTAATTCTGATATTCAATACATAAATGAAATGTTCGCTGATATATCTGTGGAATATGTAAGATTATCTCAGATTACTGATTTATATTCTGAAATATTGTAATTTAAATACGGTAAACCGTATTTAAATTACATATAATAGGATAATTATTGAACTTTTTAACTAGTTGTGATTGAAAGTCATACATCTGTATCTGTTATTGTTACTCTGTCCATAAAAATAAGGTCACCAAAAAAAACATTAGCGAGGAAATTATTTAGAATCCATTACCAAAGCTCATTTACCTAAACATTAAGCTAACAAAACTAGTATTAATATTATGGAAGCCTCCAAGGACAGATACACTAGTTAATTATCTAATACCCTTATTCGCTATTTAATTACCACATTTTTATCTCGCGTTATATAATTTTCTGTTAGGAAAAGAATAACTCAATAAAAAAATGGAATATAATAATTCCGAAGGGTTGGGAAAAAAACCATAATTTTTATCCCAGAGGAACTTTAAAATATCTCTCATAAAATGAATGGTTACATTTATTTACATTACTTTTCATTAGTTACATTTACTTAACTGGATTTTATTTTGTAATATCAGGATACTTGCTGACAGAATAAGTATACAGTAGAATAAATCATTCTATCAGCCATATTATAAGAATAGAATTTGCAATTGTGCGTTCATTTATCACCGATTTATCGATAATGGTCGCCGTCTAAACAATACCTCATATTTTTTAGTGTTATCAAGAAACAAAATTTCTATAGTAACAGTTATTTTCTTTTATATCATTTTATGTCATAAGAAAGAGGTCATATGCTTCATAGATAGGAAATTTTGTTATTTGTGTTGCATTGTTTTTGTTTTCTTATAATAGCATATTACAAACAATGACGATTTATGAATCGAAAATATTCAAATAGTAGGCATTATATATCTATATGAGCTTGATAATATGAGATTCATTTCTCCAGATAAAAAAATGTTTTATATGATTCGTGTTTTGTTTCTCTCAGATTTTAAAATGTAAAATCCACAATATTAATACTATTATCTTCTTTATATAAATTCAATCGTTGTGACGTTGGTTTAATTGAGAGTTCTCCTTTTGACTTTCTTATATGCTTAAAAAATGCAACGGGAGTATTTTACGAAGTATAGATTTGTTTTACGTTTAACTAAGAATTGGATTTACATTTTGGATCTCTCTCTTTTTACCGATTGCAGTCTATATTGGACGCAGAATTTATTTTGGGCAGAATCACAGTTTTGACATCAAAATCATGTATGAAATTTTATTTATCAAAATCTACAGATTCCGTTTGGTATATTTAGTTCAAATTCAGACATAAATTTACAATCTCTGTAGCAATCGTAAACTAAATTTTTACATTTGATTTGTTGAGTTTTTGATTTATCATAATCCATCAAGGCTAATAGACACATCCATATATAGACAACATATTGACAAATTTGATCCTAAATTTGATAAAATTTATAAATTTGGTAATAATTTCATTCTTTCACAACATTGCATTTTTCGTTATCATGTTCATATCCATACGGATGGACAGAATGACGGTTTGCTCATAAATATATTGCCTTCAAAATCTATTCTGTGTCTTTTTCACTCATATACAATCGTAATCCTCAAACTGATTTTTTGAGAAGGTAATAATGGCGATCTAAAACGTGAAGGTCTTCAAATTCTTTCCGAAATAAGTATCGAGATTTCCTTATTACAGTGACATGATCTCTTCGTATGATCTATGAAAATCAAAAATTATCTGAAGATGATGCAAAAAATTATAGATCTCTTATTTGGCTTTCATTTGCAGGACTTACAGAACAAAATGAACTTGATATATATGCAAAAATAACTCATGAATACATATCATAGCAATTTTCAATACAATTCAATAAAATCTACTACATATTCTTTCATTCTCAGTTCATTGCATTTTATTCTTCTTGGCTGTCTGGTTTTGTTGCTGAAGTCACTCACCTGAGAGGAAATGCATATTTCCATGTCTGTATTCCGCATCGAGTACTAGGGACTCCGTTGGGTCAAGGGCCTATGCTCAATGAAATCTGTTATATGACAACTGGCAGGTGTCCTAAATGTCTGCTAGTTACATATTAGTATATTTTTTACAGATCAAATTTTTCATCTGCGCTAACGGATTTGATTCTTATTGCAATTTGCTCTTAATATTTATATTAATAGAAATTATCTTTTCATAAATAATAATTTTTTCCGTAATTATTATTTTTTTTTCTTCGTCAAAATGCTGAATCTTTTCGCCAATGCTCAGTGATCTCTTTTCACAGTCTGAATATCATTACTTTAAATATGTTATTTGATTTTGATAAAGTAAATTATTTCTATTCATTAGAGAGACAAAGAATGCATAGGCTGTATAGAAATAATCCCATTTTAAATTTATGTTTGCTATGAATATTCATGTATTTTTTTACATAACTTCTGAAAATACTGTTTTTTGCATTTAAAAATTTTAATGAAAAATTGAGTCGGCTTTTTTTTTTCAAAAATTAATTCTATATGTTTAAATTAAATGCATGTTTTGCATTAATAATATTTTGTTTATATTAAAAGGAAAATTTATTATGAGACATTTGTTTAAAAAGTGGCAAAATTATTCTAAATTTAATATTAAAACTTAGGAACTACACATTTGTGATGG